>JAHWXV010007811.1:0-10395 GCA_024586415.1 Phrixothrix hirtus | reverse complement strand
AGTGAGCTAGCTGAAGGCCAATTGGACTATAAATTAGTTCAACGTACACTTATCTTACGGCGACCTTAAGTCATAAAGGTTAGAGTTTGAGCTATCCGTCACAAAGCAAATAATTAACCGAAAGGTCGTCGCAGAACATTAAATTCTGAAAAATTTTGAGTTGGTAGTCGTAGACTGCGCTATCCCTTGCTGACTATCCCCTGCATTTAAAGTCATGAACAAGCTTTTAACGGAATTATAGTTCCAGATAATAACTTATCGCGTGTTGGAATCACACCTACCCTTGGACCGAAAATAATTATAAAGCCTGTTTTGTAATTACAGGTTTTATGTTCCCTATTCCTACTTGAATCCAGTTGAAACGAATTCTCCGAA
Organism: Phrixothrix hirtus; assembly: GCA_024586415.1. Lineage (NCBI taxonomy): Eukaryota > Metazoa > Arthropoda > Insecta > Coleoptera > Phengodidae > Phrixothrix > Phrixothrix hirtus. Next base: position 10,020 of record JAHWXV010007811.1, on the reverse strand, counting down.
ATTCTAACATTACTTTGTATATTTCTGTTCATTTTTCTTAAAAATATGTAATTACAAATTAAATTAATATAATCAACCTAAGAAAATATAATAATTTAGTAAAAGTAAACCAAATGCATTGTTTCAGAAATTGTTACGAGTACAGTTAAAATTTAGACATTTAAATAAGTTATTATTGGTAAGTCAAATCAAATATTCTTTATTTCTTTATTCATAAAAGCGTTCGATGGCTTACAATCAAAAACGAGCCGTGAAATTCTTATATACAGGTAATTTTATTTATTATATCCCCCTCCCCCTCTTCCGTAAATCTTTAGAGTTTGGGGGAGTTTCTATTTCTATTAATTTATTGCTAAAGATGGAATATAATGTTTCAAATTCTACTAAGTATTTATTCGATATTCTAATTGGTTAATTTTGCGATTTCATATTTATTTGGGTTACTAACTTATGATTTGCTAATCACCATCTTTATTGTTTTTTTGTTCAAGAATAGTTTCTATTTCATCATTTATAATTATCACTAACACTAAGAGATCCTCGGTAGTAACATTCGTTAATATCTTGAAGATACATGTATGATCTGTTACTATGGGCTCTGTTAAACACTGACGCTAAATTATTTAAGAAGTAAAGATAGAAAGAATCACTAATCCCATTTCACTGCATTAGTTTTTAAAATCAGAGAGTTTATTGTTGGTTGGTTTTAATAATGATGTTGCTTGTTCACGGTAGGTCCCTTGCGTAGTTGTAGTCATTAGTTTTGGATGTGTTAGTAATTGCTGTCAAGGTTCTGTTTATTTTGTTGTCTGTTATTTGCTAATTTAGTTATTGTTAAAACTTTGTAGTAGCTCAAAATGCATTTCTAATTTCAGTTTGCGTACTCAGTTTTGAATTGGAATTGCTAATTAATCTTTTTGCGTAATATTTTTGCAAACGTTGTTTATAAATAATTTTGAACTATGTCACTCATTGATTCTTGTTTGCATTTGCCGTAATCGTATGTAGCTAATTTTTTTATCACTATACCTGATATTTAGGCACGTATTTTGAAAATGTCGATATGTTATGTTTCAATTGTTATTTCTATATATGTATGTATATATGTATATAAGTCAATTTCAGGTCACATTTGTTGAAATAATTATGTATATATTTATACAGAGTGATGATAAAGTTCCACACCAAGCCCATAATTTTGTTATGTGACGTTTTTTTGAAAAATCTTCGAACACGTCAATTTTGTTTTCTAAAGACACTTCCGAACGAAAAAAAATTTTTCGATGGTCTTGTATTTTTGAGGAATGGCGTCATCATCAATTTTTTTAAATAGCAACCCTGATTTTTTTTCATGGATTTTGATAGACGTTCTCACCCGCTATACGATGACATAAACATTGTAGTACCTTACATAACTATTTTTTTGAGAAAAACACTCATTAAGTCATGCTCTTTTAGGTACTATTTCAGTCTACTAATTTTCAAGGGAAAGGTTTTTCGTTGAATAAGCATTACGTCGATTTTTAAAATACACAAAGCACGTTTTTACTTGTAATTGCGTTTTTTTTCAGTCTTCTTATCTAGGCTAGATACTTTTTGCTAAGACAGAAGCCGGCTGACTGAGATTACTGAGTTTTAAAAAGTCTTGTTCGTTTTTGACTATTTGTAAAGTAGCTTTGTTTTGAATATTTATTCTTAATGAAAGTTATTGTTCGTTAGTGAGGTTTTAGTCTAGAATTACGGGTGCTGATTGTCCTGTAAATGCAAAAGGAGTTGTCCTTGATGTCAATTTTGTATAGATATGTTGGGCATGCACCATGTCCTGTTAAATAACGTATCATGCCCCTGGAAGGAATGAATCAACTATTACTTTCAGTAAATCTGTCATTAAGTATCAAAGAGAAGGCCCTTCTTACTTTTAGGGATTCATTCTACTCCCTTTATCATTGAAGTTGTTATTAGCTATGTAAAATCTACTTGTAACTTGCTCCCTCAGTATCGTGTTTACTGTGCGTGGGTCGCCTTTTTTTAACCAACACGTTCCAGCTGCCTTTTTGATTTGTAAGTGAGCGGGGATAATTCTGAGTCAGTATCACTAAGAGAAGATCTATCGGTGTTGTGTCAAAAGCCCCTGTGACCCCAAGTATTGCCGGCCTTGTGTAGATAGAGTCTTTTATTTATTTGAGCGATCTAATCTGTTTTTCAAAGGTACTGGTGGCATATGCAATAACAGCGATTGATACGTTGCTAAAATAGAATCTTAGCACCTGTGCATAGTACTCCTGAAGCCTTTTTGTACTATCCTAGCTATTTTGTGTATAATTCTGGTTCCTTTCCCAAATACTGTGTTTATGTGTTCTTTATCATCATCATTGTATATGCTAAAATAGTTAACGTTTCCGTTGGCAAACTAATAAGTATTTAACTAATTTGCAGACATCGTTAGGCTAATTGTCGCATTAAATTTAATCAGTAAAATCTAAATTGTAAATTTAGTTAAATAGTAATGCATGTTTATAAAATTTACCTACATAACATGCTGGTTATTATTAGCTTTTAATTTTGAAATTTTAAAAATCGTTGTGCATTGTAACATTTTAATATTTTCAATTTAAGTTAAGTAATTATTTTTATGTAATATTTATGTAAACGAAACGAATTAAAGTAAAGGGTTTCTATTAAACAGTCAAAGATTAAATTAGTGGACGAGGTCAATTAAAACAATGTGTACTTATGAAATTATAAAATAAAAATGAAAGTATAATTTCATAAAATCTTGTTAAAACATTTTAAATGTGCAGATATTTGAAAAAGTGGAACGCGTACGAATAAAACCGGTTTTGCACAATTTTCGAAATTTTAAAATTTGTGTTAAAATTATGTTAGTGTATTTTATTTCTATTAGTAGTAATGATAGAGCCTTCTATTGTTGAATATTAGGAATATTTTCATACTTTTCTGTTTTATCTTGGGATAAAAACAGGTAACTTCGTTGTTAATACAGGAGGTGCCGTATCATATTATACAGAAAGAATGGAAGCTAATATTCTTGTGGTGCGATGACCTTTCGGTTAATTAATTGCTTTGCGTTGAATAGCTCAACCTTTAACTTCTACAAATTAAGGTCAGCCAGCATAAGATATATTTGTATTGAACCAATTTTTAGTTCAATCGTCCTTCGGCCAACTTGTTTCCCGACGAAGATTCAGGGTGACTCCGGAGTGGCTCATTATTAGTTAATAAGAAACCAAAGGTTCGAGGGTGTTATATAGTTACTTTCGAGCTTAGGTGTATATCACAAATTCTATGTACATTTTGCTCCTGACCGTACAAATAGGGAACTTCTAGGTTAGTTGTTCACCGTATATTTCACTCAAACAAAGAAAGATGTATTTTATATACATTAAAATTCGTTCGTATATACAAATATTTATATATCATACTATGATGCATTCCACATAGGTTAATAGAAAGATTTTTAAAAATAAATGATAGCGCCAATTGAAAAATTTTTCTATCTGTTCCCATTTTCTAAATATTTCGAAAAAAATTTTCCAGAATTTTGAAAACCGATTTGACCCTTTAAATGTATTCGATTGTCTATAAAAACATGGATGTTAACTATTTTTGTCTATAGTATATGTGTACAAAGCTTCAAAAAGATCGTAAATTCATATTTGGTGAGGTTTCCTTGTAAGAGGACAACTGTACCCATTATATTAAGAGTACGAAAGTAAGCGAAAGTATTTATTTCTCTTCTTGCAAAAGTTTTGAATTGCTGTTTGTACTTACAATCGCCATGCGAATTGTGTTTTCACGATTTCCATACCCTGAATGCATATAATTTAATACGTTTGTAACATTTGTATTTCTTTGTTAAATATATATCTTTTATCAAAATTTGGCGAACTTCTTTAATTGCTCTCGAAATGAGTTTATTAAATATGTTCGAAATTTTTGAATCGTTGTTTTAAATTTATTTAGCATTTAAAATTGATTTCAATTTTGTGTTATTAAGGTTTCGCTTCTCCAGAATATCGTTTAAACATTAAATTTTTATTAATTATTGTTCGCGCCGATATTAGATTTAATCCAGAATTCTAGGAAACCTATCTGCATTTTAACCTGGTGAGCTGCAGCTATGCATGTTTTCCAGGAACTTTACTATCTTATCGGTTTAGATGTTATTCCTTGAAAGTCATTTTATAGGGGGTCTTCTAATTTGCTCTAATATAATTTATATTAATACAATTTCAGAATATTTGATCTCCACAGCATATCTATAGTAATTTGTTTTAACTTCAACATGTATTTAAGTTTGTAATTTAATTATTTAACTAAATGTTATTACGGAAATTTTTACATACAATTTGTAACAATTTATAGACTAATTTGTTTTGTCCGTAATTGACTTCACAAAATTAGTTCGCTTAAAAAGTTTTGAGTGCCTTAATTCCAGCGCAAAAATTGATCAAATATGTGTTTTACTTAAGAAGTTTATTTCCATGTATTAAAATGTTTAACAAAACTTCGGAATTAGCTGAAAAACTCACTATATCGTTACAATATCACTATGAGGAGTAGATGCTTCAATCATTAGAATAATAGTACATAACTGAGAAGTTTAGTAATAGAAAATAACATATTTATATTATTTTAATAGAAAACTTAAAGCCACAAAACCTGGTTTCCCCAATATCGTTTAATATATATTATATAAACCTACATATGTTTCGGTCTATTAATGATAGACCATCATTCGGGTTTTAAGTAAATAACAAAGTTATAAAATAAATTAATTGATTCAATATGCGACAATCGAAATAATCTAAACGATTGCTAAGTTATTTTATAACTTTATTATTTACTTAAAATCTTGGTGATGTAGGTTTAATTATGTAGGTTTATTTATGTAGGTTTATATTATATATTAAACGATATTGGAAAAACCAGTTTTTCCATTAAATATTATGAATCTCAGCAAATTTATTTTATTTTATAAACCAAAATATATTTTTAAATCATAACAAATATTTTAATTGAAAGTAATTTCATCTGTGGTTAGTAAGAAACTTAATGAGCATTATCTGGTTGACCTAGTGAAAGTACTTTTCAAGTGTGGGTCAGCGCTCAAGTAAATAGAGTACTTAAGCGGTTCAAAATTTTGTAATATGGACTCGGAATAAGTTAGAATTAAAACATTAAACTTGTCAATCTTTCACACAATAAAACATTTATTTTGATGCATTCAACGCTTACACCATAAGCAAGTTTTATTTAGGACACCATGTAAATCAAAAAGTTAAGGGACAAACAATTAAATAAGAAATTATTTAATCGTTATGGTGGTTTAATTACCAAGGTACTTTAGGTGTCTAAAATCTAGCTGATCTTAGTAAAACTAGAGTCCGACTAAGTGGGCCTTGTTAAATGTATACCACTTAAAATATAAATAAATTAATTAAATTTCGCTGGATGGATATTGCACATACCTTCTAATAACTGACGTAAAATGCAGTTGTTAACTATAAAAGTTAAACTGTCGTCGTCGATATAAGTACTTCGAAATCCATCACAGCTATACCCGTGAAATAAAGTTTTGTTGAAATAGCAAATGGCAATCAATACGCAGTAATTTGAGAACGAGAAAGACCAATATGGCAGGTTAATGGTTACCCCGATAAACGAATTTGCTGAATATAATATTAAGCGATGCATAAAATAATTGGATAACCTAATTCACAAATTTGTGCACCATACAATTAAAATAAAAGCATTTTCATTTAAATACACTATAAAAAATTAATTTGGAATGAGGACATTAGTTGTAACTAATTTTTAAAGGGGTTTACTTTGTAACAAAGGTATTTCGACAAATTGGTCGGACCTATATAATTTACACATTCATTTTAGCACATTGCTTTCCACAGCATTAGTTTAAGTATTTTTGTGGAGCACTAAATTCAAACTGGTGAGCGATGATGTATTTGTTGTTATTCAAATATTAGTTATCTAACTACGTAAAGCTAACTGCGAAAACCAGCGGGGATGTTCTTAAGAGAAAGACGAGACGACAGTGTCCTTCTTCGGTGAAAAATGTGTTTCTATATCTTGACATTATACTTCAATTGGATGAAATACAGGTGTTAAGACTAGTATTAAAATATGGTTTGTATGTCGTAAATGATCTAGAACTGTTGTTTCAGTGTTGAACAGTGAGAATTTATCCTCTACATTATTTTTGTTTAATTTTCTGTCATCAGTTACTATACGCGATTTCCTTTATCCGAGAATTAAGAAAATCGAAAAGGCTTTAAAAGAATTCGAAAGTTTTGTCCAATAGCGTTTGGCCTATTTGGTTTTAAACTCCTTCACGTCGAGATGTGGATAACAGTAGGTTTGTCTGAAAATAGAAAATCTTTTTTCATCTAGACATTTGTTTTGTCCAGTTTGTAGCACTTAAAATGATGTCATCATGGTGAAACTTTTCTTTAAATTTATAACATAAATTTATTAGAAATGATTTTTGGCCATAAATTATATTATAGATACGCAGGTTGTATGTAAAGCTTTTGTGATTATTTTCTCGTAAAATTCGTGTTAGCCAAAAATGTTAGGTTTGCTCATTTGGACTTTATTTGCAATTTTTGGATCTATATAATCTTCTAAATGCAGCGATGATTTTAGAAATGCCGAAGACATTTAGATAAGCTTAGTGAAAACTTAGTTTTAGGAGCAATTTTGATCTTACTATTCCGGTGGTAAGTATCTTTGCTGCAATATATGTCCTAGAATATACGCGAGCTGATCCTAATTTCAGAGGTTATTTTAGAAAAATTACAACAGTTTACCTTCTGAATCTATTATTTAGTTTAGGGGTCGTTGTAATAAAACAGAACTGCTATTTTTTTATTTTTAGTTCATTTGTAGTCAATATTTGCAGATAATTTTGATAAAACATGAAAATATAATAATACTCGTTGTTGAAATTACGAGGGTCATTTGGAAATTAAAAAACGTTGTTTTATGACAAGTGACTGCGTCCCCCTTCCACCGCCGACGACCTGTCATTAACTTTGGCGCTCTTTCACTTAAATCTGACGCCAGCTACAATCCGATAAGTTGGATTACTGCTGCCAAAATTAACGGTCCCACTAAGTGTGAGGTTTGCAATGTCATCGGATTTTTAAATGCGCAAAAGTTCCTCTCATCGAAATTTATAGACAGATAACTGCGGTTTGCGGTATTGTAATGAATGAAGCGTCAGTTCGAAAATGGTGCATCATGTTTAATGCAGGACGGATGAATGTTCACGATGAAGAACGATCTAGTCGACCCTAAGTAGTGACTGACGGACACAAAGCAAGAATTGGAACAAAAATTCAAGAAAATCGGCGTTTCCACGATTAGTGGACTGCACTCATTCTTTCCCAAAATTTCAAAAACTGCTTTGTTTGTTTCATAATATCAATAATAATTACTGTAGAAAAAAACGTTCTATACTTTCCAAATTACACCCGTACAAAGACATAGCACGCTGTTAAACTCATCCTTAAATAAATTTGGTGAAAGGGTATTTGCAGCATTATTATGTAAAGCTTTGCCATGTTCGGTGTTTTTGAAGAACATTAATAAAATAGAGCTAGAGAGGCTTTTATACACAAATTCAGGTGCTAGAAAGTATCTATAAGCTGCCAATCTTAATTAGTGCCTATTTTCATTGTTAAAATGTAATACGTACGCTAAATAGATTTTTGTTATGTGAAAGAGTTATATTTTATTTCCCATTCCTTTTTAATAAAAAAAATGCAAGTTTAAATTTTCGTTTTGAACTTGCATACAGTAATAAGATAGTCCGTCACAAACACTAGTGCTACAGTGTCTACTTGTGTAATTATCTGGAAAGTCATGATAATAGATATCAGCGAATTGTATTTCGTCCGGAATTTGTAAGATGTTTGTGTTTTCATTACAACCAAATTGTTTAGTACTAAGATCGTTGGATAATCGCTGTTTCGTGATTTTGATAACCATGAGTTCTGTTCTAATAAATGTGTTTGATGAAGTTGTAAATTTTGTTTAATTAAACATAGATCAATATAAGCAAATTTCGACTATCGCTACAATTTTATAGGATCTTTGTGTTTCAAAAGGATTAAAATAATTCTAAAATCCTTGTTTTTACGAAATGTAATGATAATTAGGACGTTATCTAGGGATATTTTTCGCGTTATGTTGATAACTGGGATTGCCTTAGCCTTAAATTATTCTTGTGGACGTATATAAGAAAGTCCGGTATATAAAAATTATAGTCATTGAAAAAGGTATGAGAATTACATATTAAATTAGCTTTATACGTTCTAAATTGTGAATATTTCGGGCAGCCTTCCTGTTAGATATAATTATTGTGGATATTTTTGAAAAATCTCAGGTCTACTACTCCTGTTGCGTAATTTAGGAAGCATATTGTTGAGGATCTTGCGTTTTACAACTTTTAATTGCATGGACTTTGATTTCTAGAGAAATTATTGTATATAATGAAGCTAATAGGGATCTAATTATCGAGGGTTCAGATTTTTGTCTCCAAAATTATTTAGAAACGTATATTTTATACCGACCAATAAATTCCAAAGAGGCCACATTGAATTATTTCTACAGAAGAGCGGGGCAATTTATGTATATAAGCGTTTGGTTTTGCTGTTGCCAAAAATCGGTGAAAATTCCGAAGGATTTTCAAATATGTGGTAACATCAGTTAAAAGGATTATAAGAATACCACCTTCGCAACCGCTGAATACTTGATGTTCTCTAGACAACTGATTTGATTACTTATTTGAAATATTATAACTTAGAAAGGTAAAACCATATTTTTGGTAACTTCTGATTGCATTTATTTCGGTTAAAAATTAATTTTTTTTGAGTATTAAATTCTTTGTTGTTAAATAAGTTTAAAAGTTATTATTACGAATTCATAGCTAATCATTGCTAATTATTAATTTTGTAATGACCGTTTCTAAATTTTGAACCATTTAAATTCCTATTCATAAATTATTATTTTCTACTTACATACTTTCCGCCTTTTTAAATTAAATTTTCATACATCATTTATTTTTAACCTCAAATTTAATTATTTCAGGTTTCGCATTTTCTATTTTAATATATTATCGAAGTAAATTCGGTTCTATTAATCATTTTCTGATTTACATAATTCATTATCCACCCTTAACTAATGTTTAATCATATCCGCCTATGGCTTTTTAAACAACCTTGATTTAATTTTTCCATGCTCATCGCAAAATAATTGTAAATTTGACCTTCTTTTTCTAACGTACTTTGTGAAAACGATACTAAATTCCTGTAACTTAATATTTGGTCTCGAAGTACCTTTTGATTACAGTTTTAAAATCACTGCACTAATTCTGCAGGTAAGTTCTTAATGTTTAATATATTTCCTAATCATTTCAATTTTGCTAGTCTGTAGATTAATTCCTAACAATTTATTTTAGTGAGTTTTGGTGGTTTATTCTTTCCTGGAAGATTAGCTACTAGTCCCATTACATATATCTTTAACGTTAATTATCATTTCAATGGGCTAAATCACGTTAATTTCTGTCAAGGCTGAGATTCCGTTTTTTCTTAAATTGAAGATTAAGCTTCTTTGCCAACACCTGGTTAAGTGTACGCCATCTTGCAGTTCAGATTTGTGCCGGCAATGTAATGTTGGTTGCCTATCTTCTGGAGAATTACTGAAATGTTTCATCAATTTACCTTCTCGACTTGAAAAAAACTTGGGCTGATGGTTTTCAGCTATAAACGGTTATATACAAAAAATATTAGTCTGTAATATAACACATAATTATTAATTACATTTCTTGTATCGTAATTTCAATTGAAGCTCTCTTATAGCGCTATACGATGAGTGGAAAACTAGGAATTTTCGTAAGCATTTATTGCTATAACATTTCTGTATGTATTTATATATATATATATATATATATATATATATATATATATATATTTT
>JAHWXV010007810.1:0-14314 GCA_024586415.1 Phrixothrix hirtus | reverse complement strand
AGTTTAGAAATTTATAATTTAAAAATGCCATTTATTTAGAACATGTCACATAATTAGAATACTAACCATTACATTAATTACAGAGTTTCTTTGCTTAATATTCCCAATTCTTACTTATTCAATACATAGCTTTAAATAAGTCCTCAAGATGATAAATTAAGTTAGCTAAAGTTTCATAATGAACTAAACTTTTCCAATAAGTCTTATTTAGTTAGTGTAACGAATTCTACAAGAGGACAATTGCTTAATGATTTTCTAAAAATAATTCTGTAATATGAAACAATTTTCTCATTTAGTAAAATTAATTTAGATATCTTCATATTTTCTTTAAATTATTAATTTAAAAATTTTGCGTTTACGCCGGTGAATATACAACACGAAATAAATAAAACTAATAAAGGGTAGGTATCTTTTACTTCAAAAACCGTTCCACAAATAAATATAGCCCCATTTTAACAAGTAACAATTCGTTATTTTTAATAATCGTCGTTTATCATTTCTTTTGTGTACTTGCAATATACGAAGAAAATACGTGATGCAACAACTGGGAGAGATGATTTATCTTATATTACAAAGATTTATTTCTAAGAGGTTGGTAGGAAGGTTGAACATTTTTTTATGTAATAATGGAATAGTTGAACATTTTAGTTACGTTTTAAGTATCTTTTACTGTATTTTTATAGTCATTCTACTTTGAAAATTAAATCTATGCTATAAAAATACATGTATTAATTTTATTACTGCAATCAATACTTAATCCAAAAATAGCGTGTCTACTTTTATTTTCTAAAGTGTTCGGGATGCCCCCAGGTGTTTTGTCAAATTAACGAAATGGCGGGGGGTATACGTTAGCTGCCATATTTGCAAAAAGTAAATGTAAATATCTCGGGAATCGATGATATAATATTAGGAAAAATCAGTTTTTACAAATTAATTTATGACATAAACATGTCGAATAACAATGTTGCAATACACTAAATTCTAATTAATTTCACTTTCACAGATGTCACTTTGAAGTCCCAATAATTTAGGAAATAAAGTGTGTCAATGTTATATAAATTTTTTCATTAACTATTGATCAGATATAAAGATAGGAAATTGTAAACTTGTAGATACTCAAATTCAGTACAGGTTTTATTTCAAGCTCTTTAATTGTAGCGGCAATAGTTTAGAAGTTACGGCCTGCCAATTTTTTTTCAAAATATCTTGAAATTTATTAAACGTTATAACTAGGTTATAAATTTTATTTTAATATTGTAATTTTACATACTGAATACAGGGTGACTTGGAACAGCGCGACAAACTTTAATTAGTTCTTTTGTAAAAATGCCCTATCGTTTCCAAAACAAAATGCCATTAAAAAGGGATGTATATTTGCATGAGCGTTTCTAGAATAGTTTAAAATATAGTTGTACAAAGAGTAAGCAATAAAAACCATATGTCATTCATACCCACACATTTAAGTTATGAGTTACTATAAAATTATTTGTCTAGATTAAAATATACCCAATCGGGAATATTAGTTTTCATCTTTAGTTGCGATATATTTTTATAAATTACTCTTAGGATTTTCTTTTATACCTGGTAGTTAATTTTTAAAAAAATTAGTACCTTGTTCTCCATAGCCATTTCCTTTACATGCATTTTACTCTTGATTTGTAAATCCTGCTATCTCCAATAATTTTTATTAAATTTTCTGTTTATTTATAAAACATTCTGCTTTTAATCACTGTTTTCTCATATTATTCCTTCCTATACCTATCCGGCATTCATCATTTTAGTAATTAATCAAAACCAAATTCAAGCCTTCTTTTAATTTTTCAAATGTTCCTATATTTTCATAAAAATTTTAGTAATTTTAATTTAAAATTTTTATTTATTTTGCGTATGGTTGAGATTTTAAGATGCGAAAATTCCTTTGACCCCTTGACTTCAGTTACTTTGTGTATTGGGCCATACCTACTAGAATTTTGTCGATCCTGGAGGAGTTCTACCGCATACTAAACATCAGATTGACACATTGCCTACGATTTTACTTCTATATCCAAGAACAAGGCATGCTTTTTAAAGTTTTCTTCTCTAAAAAAATGTCGACCTTGATTGGCTTTGAACTCGCGCCCCTAGGATGTAGAGGTAAACATGCTAACCACTACACTAATTGGGACCGGCTTTATATTTATTATGTATACCTTTGTATTTTTAATAGTTTACTTAGTAATTTTTACGTTTCCATTATTATGAAATATTTTACTTTCCAAGCAAACCCCAAATCTAATTTTTAAAAAATTGTTATTTAAAAATTTGATTAATTTATCACGTTTTTCAACTGTTACATTATATTTATCCAAGTTACATTCTATTTTACTAATTAAAATCTCTTAGGTAAGATTATTTATGTACATACTTTACGATTATCATATTACACTTTTCCTTAGTTTTAATTAAATAGAGCGGGTTGAAGATAGCAACATATTGCTCCCACAACTAGTAGCTGAAAAATTATCGTCAACATGAATTTTGAATTTTTATTCATCATTAAAAATTATTTTTCATTGAGGGTTTAAGGCTATTACAGTTACAAAGGATAGGTTATTCATACCGTAGTAATAATCTTTTTGCTGATTTATTAGAGTTCTCAAAACGCATTTTGCTACTTGCGTTACATTTTAACTGTACAAAATGACTTCAGTCTCCCGAATTAGCGTAAAAAAACATCAAGTCAGCCTTATAGCTATAATCAAATAAAACAAAGTACACACCTGTTAGTCATTAAAATTACAGTGTCGTAAGTATGTAAGTTTTTAAATTTCATTTTTCTACTCATTACTATTGAAGTGTGTCATTGACACATAGATTACAGTGCTTGAAATTCAATTTAAATAGCTAGTGTGGTTGAAATTGACGACTATTATTTGTTAAAATACACGCATTATAAAATAGCATGCCATAATGTATTCCTCTATAAAAATCAACATTACCTTAAAACATAATTGAATTGTTAATGCATAATTCCCACAAGGTGCGCAGTTTGCACATTAAAGTTCTGTTTTCAATTTATTTCAAAACTTCGTAGAAAAAATAGTATATGCAGTAGTATATCTAGAAGAAGGCATTTCAACTGCTCGAATATCTCTGTGAAAAAGACTATCTCGCAGTTGAAATGCAACTTCTTCTACTTGTTACATAACATATCACAAATGAAATAAAGAAGAAGATTCCTCCTAAAAATGGCCCGAATTTTAAAAATTAATACAGCACAAGTGAAAAGCCATGAAACTGTAATATGAACAATTCTAAGGCTTCTCACCAAAAGATTTTTATAACCTAACTAAATAGGCAAAAATTTAAAGTTTGCATTTTTAACCAGCGTGACACCGCACCAGCAGACGAATGGTTTCGCCCTAGTGGGGGTTATCAGTGCTGGGTGGCTATGCACGCTCGTTCAAAATGGAAAACACCCTTTTAAACACAATAACCTGTGTGGATGTCGATGACAAATAATGGCAGTGCCATCTATTGTTTATATTAGGAGGTATTTTAGTATAAATAAAATAAAGAAGAAGATTCCTCCTAAAAATTGCCCGAATTTTAAAAATTAATACGGCACAAGTGAAAAGCCACGATACTTCAATATGAACAATCCTAAGGCATTTCACCAAAAGATTTTTATGGCCCAACTAAATAGGCATAATATACTATTTCCTATGTGAAGCATGTACTAAAGGGATCAGTTTCACCAGGAGCCGTCCTGTCCAGAAAATTCTGTTCTTAGCTTCATTAGATTTTGCTACCATGGGAGAAAATATACTCAATAATCCATCTTTAGTGCTACCAGCTCCGAATTACTTCAGGAATTTCATTGAACGATAGTTGGCCCTTCATTCATTTAATTTTCAAAGAAGTACTTTATGATATTATCTGTGGTCTAATTAACTGCAAGTGCAATACAAATTTTGAAAGTTTGAAACTGGAATTTCTACTTTAGGACACAGTTTAACTTTGCAGATTATTTCGTGTAAATTTGTGATGTCAATCACTGAACTCAAATTTATTTACCACACATTAATTATTATATTTGTTACAACAAACAAGTAAGAAAAAGTGGACCTTTAAAATTTTTGTGCCATTATTCCTTGGCATAACTTTTCAACACTGATTGTGACCAATTTGCGTTTAATTGTCACTAGCATCGGATAAATACTCACGTATCGGAAATTTGTTACGCAGTTAACCGCCGCAGTTTAAATTCAAATAGTTTACGAGCGGTTTTATGTTTTTTGTTTAATTTTTATCAACAGTTACGTTTTAGGTATACATTTAAAAAAGGTGAACTATACGGTCTGTATTTGATTCGATAGCGGTCTTGAAAAGCCTGCTATGACGATTTTCCGATCCGTTAGATGATCCGTGATGCTTGCTGACCTATTTGTTAATAAACTCAATTGCTAATCGTGTACACTGGTTATGCGAATTATTTAATTAAGACTTTACTGGTAAACATAACTTACGTACAACCTCTCAAGTGTAAGAAAATACCACGTCATGTATTTAGATATTATAAAGATTTAAAAGTAAAGAAAAATCGATAACCTGTAAGTGTTGCGTTCACTGGTTATATGCAATTGTGGCTTCGCATTGCATTTATTCCTGTTTTTTATATAATTTTGTTCCCGCTCAATAATTTTCTTACGTTTTACGAGCTGTAACTTGATTTTGAATTTAATGCATTATTTTAATATACGTGGTTAATTATTTTTAAATCTTTTATTTCAATATTAGTGTTGCAACGTTTCATTACATTTAAAAAAAGTGCATAAATTAGGTATATGGTAGAACCAAAATATAAATCAAAGGTATATTAAGTAAGTTTTCCGAACTATTTGATTAATATCAATCTAGGTTAATTAAAATAAATTACGAACTTAGCAGAAAGAATACAGATGGTGACCCTCATAAATTTGACTTATCCAATTTTTATCAACTTTATAACGTTTTTCCAGTTATGTGTCGCCTGTATCTAATAAACATTAGGGACGCGTCAGACTGGTGCATACCGACGTTTATTTGGTGGCAGTTTGTCCTGTCAGAACTTTATTTTTGTAGAAATTTACGAAGAAACGTTTTTAATTGTCTTCATGGCCGTTGAGTTCCTTTAGGAAACTTTCTGGATATTCTCGGTAATTTGGTATTTAAAAAATCGGGTGTGAGATAACACACGACTTTCTGAGACGTATGCTGTACAAGATATACAAACATGAAAATGTCTAAAAATGATTAAAATATTATTTACGTTTATATTGAAAACGACACCTGGAACGGTCGTCCATCCAAGTTACTGGACACGCGAAACGCTGCTTAACTCGAGAGATTTTCTCTGATAACTCACTGCAATGTATTTTTTCGGGCAAACCGCTAAGTTCACGTGAAAGCATATCAAAGATATAAGAATCGTAGTAAGTGTTAAAAGAATTGTTAAAAAAGTTTTCGAAAAAATCGCAAAAAACAAATATCTCAAGAATAAAGTGGCATTTCCAGTCATTCAGCTTTAAATAAATTCGTGCTGTTTCATGTACAGACGTTAAAAAACTTAAATGTGGTTTTTGATTTGCATATGATGATTTGTTTTTGAGATATGTTGTCCACAACTGATACTCCAAGTACTTTCGGTTATACAATTTTCAAAAATTTATTAGAGAAACTTCTTAGTTAATATAAAACTAAATTACGTAGCAAAGAAAACTAAGTTTGAAAAAATCGTTAGAGCCGATTTCAAGAAAAGCGTGAAACCGAAGAATTCGGAAAATATCTAAAAATGACAGAAATAAAGTGTACTTTCAGTTATTCGATTTTAACCAAATTTTTGTTTTTGCATACAAAGGTGATTATGACCTCAAATATAAATTTTGATTTAGCAATGACGTTTAGTTACATAGTTACTTTGTTCAGAGTTAACGGTGAAAGTACTTCCAGTTACTCGATTTACGGAAAATTTTCTGAGAAACCGCTTAGATTACATGAAAGAGTATTAAATACCTACGAAATATGCAAATATAAAAAAAATTGTTAAGAGTCAAAAAAAAAGATAAGGGTAAAGTGGCACTTCTGGTTATCCGATTTTAGTGAAATTGTTGTAGTCGCGTGCGACAGATACACACCCACACACACCCCATCCATTTTCCAAAAACATGATTTTCGTACCCGAAAACGTGTATTCACAGTAAAATTTCTACATCAAAAATTTACCTATAATTAACATAGGGTAAAAGAAGGTAAAAATTAGTAGAGTAGTACCAAACTAAATACATATGTTTATACGTAGGTACATCAACCGAACTGAGCTTCACTATACATCAACTAGTTGTATAAAAATTCAATAACAACTTTTTATATACGTCAAATCTATTTAACATTCTGAAGAAAAATGGAGTACACAAATGTTTTAGAAAACAATAATCTCATTCTTTTATAGTTTGTAACGTGCTGAGTCTAAGCATTAAAATTTATAACGGGGATGCTTGATCAGTGTTACAATTACCTCCGGGTTAGCTCTTAAGTCGAAATTTGGGGCTGACCTATACGTTGGATTCTTCGAAAACTATCTTAAGCTAACTTCATTTATGTACACGATAAAATTATTTACAACGTTACTTCCCAGTGTGAATCGGAGTTTATACACTCTACTGGTTTAAGGTTGTTAACTAGGTTTTATTTTGTACACTCTGTATGTACATTTGTGTCATCTCTTGTTGTAAATAGGCCAATCAACACATTTAATTTTTAATTTAAGTTATGCGCACTTTACTATTTCTTTCAGAGTTAGGTGTACACCTTTCAAAATGTTAATTTTATTTGCATTAATTATGTTATACTGGAAATGTACTTTATTTTAATTTAAACTATTTGCAGTTAATTTTAACTCAGGATATTTGCATGCTTGTTATTTTAAATTGCATTTCACTTCGATATTTATTTATTCTTGTATTTGTAAGTATTTACATGATCAGTATTTATATTATCTTTGTAATATTATCTTTTATTCATTGTTTGTATAATTGTTTTCAGAAATAAGACTTTATAACAGAAAAATCATTTATTAAACATAATGAATCAAGTTCTACAACATTTGAATTTTATTATAGATATGAACCTTTTAAAATTAGTTGTCGGCCGTTTCTCTTTTAATTACAGTACGTAGATGTCGTGACAGTGCACTATTATGCTATTATTTACAATCGATATTTTCGATCTAACGGATCAGGACCACCAAGATGGCAATTACTTGCTGTTTGGTGTCAACGGTTATGTTTGTTTTAATAGTGCTATTTTCGCGTGTGTATTTTAATTTAGGTATTTATTGCTTGGTGTCAGATTATTTATACTTGACCTAGATTTATTTAAGGAACCGGAGCGACACCAACCATTAGGATTGTAGCACTACATGGCGCGAAAGGCAGTACCAAAGGCGTGGTCTTCCAACATCTATGCGGAAGGGATCCAAAATGATTTTTAACACCTCGGCGAGTGTCTATATAAATAATGTTTAGCCAAACGGAATAGAATCTTTCTGGTTTATTAATGAATCCAAAACTAAAGGGGAAGGTAAATGACCTGCGTGATCCTTACGTTAAATATCGTACTTTGTTACAGAACGTTAAGTTCCTTTTATTTCAGGAATAATGCGGCCTGTATTAAAAATACGATTATTACGTTTGTTTTAAATTTTAATTATGATAAATAATCACAATATTACGGATTTACAAATTTAACAATTCTAAAGTTTACTTTACATATGACTAATACACCTCTCGATTATGGGGTGAATTATGCCCTATAATATTCGGTTTATTTAATTAAATATCTCAGATGAGTTGTTTAACCTGCAAAGGCGGTAAAACATTCTCTGAAGTTCGATAATATAACATCGGATGCGCGATTTAATGCGCTCGAAGTCATTGATGGCATTGCTTACAATTAATAATATTTAACAAAAGCAGTTGTACAGGCTCAATTACATGAATTAACAAAAATGAAAGTTATGCATAATGTAGCGGTTATCAATACGAACTAATCCTTAACTAAATAATTTACATTTTAATTAAAATAAGGCAATTAAATCAATTTATAATGTAAAAATTTTCAATTAATATCTGAAACTAACGTATGTTTATCTTATCTCTCCTTGCCATACGTGTTATTTATGCATGGAGTTCAAATCCCTTGACCTATATAGGTAATGTTTTATTATCTTAGAAATTTTTAGATATACCTAATCCTAATATTAATAAATGCAACGGTAATTAAAAGTAAATAAATGAATAAATAAACATGATAATCGGTTAAAAGCTCGATAATTATATAAGTAATGATTAAATGAAATATATACAGGATGTTCTGTTAGTATTGAATTGAAGAAATGATTCTAAGAAATTTAAATATATGCAATTAATGTTCTTAGAAATTTAATATCTTTATTCTTTTTCGCGAAAATGACTGTAAATAAAAAGTTATGTGATGATTAGATGAAGAACTTTAGTGACATTAAATATCCAGACTAGGTAACGGTGTTAGTTTGGTTGCCAAACTATGTGACCAATACACGGGGCTCTCTGACTTATTTTAAATTTACAATGGAGCGTCGGAAATCCGGATCGATTGGAACCGGAGCCCATTCGGATTATCAATTTGTCCGGATTTTTAAACTTTTTTCGTACTATATATTAGCGATATATTGTACTGTAACCCATTTACTGTATATGTAGAGTAAAGTGTTCGCAAAGATACAGTACGTAAAATATTTTAACAAAGTTTATTGAATACAGTAAGAATATATACAGTATTTGTGAAAAATGTGAATTTTAATTAAATTATGAAATGTACTGTACTGTACACAAGAACTTGATACATATAGTAATGTAAAAACTTACTGGATAAAAAAGGCCTTTATTATTTTTTGCATAAGAAATGACGTAGGTTTCTTTGTAGCATGTCTTTCAGCCGTTTAAAAAGTACATATTCGTTCGTCGTACCCACAGTTGCTTCAGTTCATGGCAGTTTCAAATGCGCTATAGGCGTCTGCGTGGGAAGGAGCGGCAACCTTTTTATTATTCATGCCTTCATCGTCTTCACTGTTTGGATATTCATCATTCTTGTCCTCAATTAACTATTTCGTCATCTCCAAATGCTGGTACCCCGGGTCATTTCCGTCACTTTTGAACCATTCTCTTGCGTCAAGTTCATCGCACTGTTCAAATCCAGGCAATGTCTAGAAAAGATCAACAGCTTCGGCTTCAGTCGCAGTGTCGCATTCTTCTGGATGTTCGGCGTTTGCCCCGTCATATTTTAATTTTGAGTTTAGGAATTGGGCACAATTCTTTCCACGCATATTTTAAGTTCATTTGTTACCATGTAAATTGAGTCCTTAAAATTAATTTCTTTTTACAATTACACTACACTTCGTTCGTGTCTTTCGGCTAGCAAGAGCCGACGAAACACCTGCTTTCTTTAAATCTTTTTCATTTTTTTTCTTATATCCTCGTTCATCCATCGGTTGTAGTATGTAGGTCACATTTGGAGGCAGGAACATGACTTGAACCTCATCATCAATTTCGTTTAAGATATCAAGCCTGGGTGAGTTAAAGCACTGTCAATGATAAGGAGACCCTTCCCTTCCTTCTTGTGTTGTTCTCTGTTTTTTAACATTAGTAATGAAAATATCCTTGCACCATTCGGTATAAATATCCAAATTCATCCACGACATTTTTTAAGACTTGTAAATTACAGGTAAAGTTGTAATATTCTTAAAGTGTTTTTACTTTTTCTGATAACCAAGAGATCTAAAGCATCGAAACCACTTGCATTCGCACAAACTATCACTGTCACTCTTTCTTTTGCGATTTTGAAACCAGGAGCGTACTTTTGTCTACGAGATGCCAGTGACTTCCAGAGAAGAGAACGCCAGTTATAACCTCAATCGTTAGCATTATAAACGCGTTCTCTTGCGGATCCCTCTTCAATTACCATGTTAACAAATTTTTCCTTAAATGTCAGCGCAGCAGCATTATCAGCGGATAATATTTTAGCCTGGATATGCAGTTAACTAACCCATGCCTTATTCTAAATTCTTCAACCAACCACAACTAACTTTAAAGTTTGTAGGTCCACCAAGTTTTTCATTCATTTGAATCGCCTTTTCGCAAATGAGTAGACCATAAATAGGTTCACCTAAAGTTCTCCTTTGCGTAAATCAATTTTACATGGCATATTCCAATTTACCCTTTTTGAGAACCTTCCTCTGAATCTAGTTTTGAAGCAAACTGTTACAATCTGGTTTTCTTCCCCATAATATCACTAATGGCTGAGGTACTCACATCATATATTTTAGCGAGAGATGCAACATTTCCACCTTTAGATAACCTCCGTATAATTTTTAACTTATCCGCTATAGATAAAAATGTATGTTTCCTTTTATTTGACTCGACTCCGCGGTAAAGTACACAGCGTAAAAATACTGTAATAAAACTCGCACACTGAGATGTGACAACGCAACTACTGTACAATACAGTACGCGACGATCGTCACACCAGTAGCACAAACGGGCAGAGGCAACTGACTAGATTGGTGAAATCGCAAGGTTCCAGTGTTTTTTCGCGCGTGTACGATCTATACAACTGTACTAAATAGCGACTGACAACTTTAGCGCTCTAAAAAAATATTTTCCTTGCTGTTCACTGCAATTCGGATTTGTGACGCTCCGGATTTTGCACGTCCGAATTTCCAACACTCCCCTGTAATTGTAAATGATAGACAGTAGCTAAAACTAATCTCTAGTATGTAAAATAAAATTTTATAAACTAAATTAAACGTTAAGTTAATTTAAGAATATACATAACCCAGAGATTTAAATAAAAAGTAAATAAATAAGCAATGCTCATAAATCATTGAAATTTTAATTTTTATTTATTTCAAGGATAATAATTTTAACGGTAATCGTCCAAGTTTTTAACCACGCAGAACCTTACTAAACTTTGGACATTTTTATCCCATTACTCGATTCACACAATTTTCTCAGAGAAATCGATTAATTCAGGTAAAAAAACACTGATTCGGTATAAAGAAAATTAGTAGAGCGGTTTTTAAAGAAATCGAAAAAGCCTAAACATCCCAAGAATAAAACGGTACTTCCGATTATCCAATTTTAACTAAAATTCTAAACTTAAATATGAAATTTCACTTTTCTACAACTTTTGGTTTTAAGTTATTTTATTCACACACATCTATATACACAAAAAATCTTTGAAAACATAATTTCAGGCCCATGCTTTCCAGAAACAACTATCCTCTAAAAATTGGGTATCAAAAATTTTATATAGAATAAGAGAAAGTAAAAACATGATCTAGTGAAGTGCACATTCAAAGGAACTAAAATGTATGTGTTCATTCGCACAGTTTTAAATAGCCAATGACGTTTAGTTTTAATCAGGGTCCTTTTGAATGAAGTGTAAATGTAATTTTGAAATTTCTATAGCGATTAGTACAAGGTGTGTAATAGAAAAATGTGCGTTCATACCTTTTATTTTTACTTTCTCTTATCTATATGAAATATAATATAGAGAAAGTATTATTTTCGTACAAAATTTTCGATGTCGCAATTTTAGGGGGTCCCCTGAGTCCGAAAACCATGTTTTTAAAAATTGGTCTGCCTGTGTGTGCATGTGCGTGTGCGTGTGGGTGTGAGTGCGCGTGAGCGTGTGACTGTGCGTGCGCCTGAGCGTGCGCGCTTGCGTGAGCACGCGTGCGGGTTGCGCGTGCGTGTACATGTGCGTGCGTGTGCATGCCTTATGTGAGCGTATGCGCGTGCGTAATGTGAGCGTATTCGCGTGGTGGCGCGCGTGCGGCAGCGTGTGCGGACGTGTGGGCGGGCGCGTGTGCGTGCAGAGGAGCGTGCGTGCAGAGGAGCGTGCGTGCGCGCGTGCGCACGTGTGAGTGTATGTGTGTGCGCGTGAGCACGTGCGCGCGCGAGTGCGTGTGTGAGTGCCAGCGTGTATGCGTGCGTGCGTAGTGCGTCCGTGCGTGCGTGCGTGTGTCTGTGCATGCTCGTGTGCATGCTCGCGTGCATGCGTGCGTGTGCGGGTGGGCGTGCGTGCGCGCGCTAGCGCGTGCGCGTGTGGCTGGTCGTGTGCGTGCGTGTGTGTGAAAGGATGTCTCGATAACGAAAAATCGTAAATAAACGAAAATTTATATTTAAGTTTCTATTCATCCTTTCACGCGATTGCAATAATTTCAATAGAATCCAATAACCGAAAGTACTACTTTACTCTTGTTATTTTTGGTTTTTCGAGATTTTCTCGAAATCGGTTCTAATGATTTTTTTAAATTTTATATTTAAGGTTTTTATCTTCTACACGTGAGATGTTAAGAATTTAGTTAAAATCTAATGACTGGAAGTGCCACTTTACTCATGTAATTTTTTGGTTTTTTCAGATTTTCTCGAAATCGATTGTAACAGTTTTTTTAAAATTCTATATTCAAGTTCTTTATCTTTTGCACATGGGATGTCTAGAATTTAGTTAAAATTTAATGACCGGAAGTGCCACATTATTCTTGCGATTTTGAAGTTTTTTGCGATTTTCTCGACAATGTTTTTAACATTTGTTTTGGAACTTGCTACGGTTCTTATGTCTTTGACATCCTTTTCCGTGAACTTAGAGCTTTTCCTTAAAAATACATTGAAGCGAGTTATCATAGACAATCTTTGGAGTTAAGCAGGGTTTAGTGTATCCAGTACCTTGGATGATGCCTGTTACAATTATCGTTTCCAAAATAAACGTAAATATTAATTTAATCATTTGTGGAGACTATTTCCATATCTATGTGCGTAAGAGGAAGTCGTGTGTTGTCTCACCACACTACACTAAATTTTTTATCATTACGGTTAATTACATAAATTGTTAAGAAAGATGTGCGAATGTTGATTTTAACAAGAATACTACATTGTAAGCGGAATCAAACAAACATTTCTTCTCAAACAAGACACCGCATTACTTTTTAAATAGATCAATGAACTTCTAATTTATAAATTGCCAAATGTACGATGGCTATAAATAATAAACATAAAATAACAAAATATAACATTATTTTCAAACTTTAGCAATAGCGTTATCGGCGTAGAAGATGAAAAAGCATATTAACGGTTGTTTATCTATTTTATTTTGGAAGACCGCGCTAAGGTTTCCAATAACAAAACACTTAATTTAATAAAATTTTTCATTTCCTTTATAGTTAAATATAAAAATTTCAACTAAAAATCAACGATTGCGTTTTACTTAATATCCTCCTAATCATCAACCGAATTATCAATAGTTTCTATTGGATAGGGCTCTGTTAATTTATTGAAAATATATGTTAAACGTTTGCTTTAGTTAAGATACTTTTTGAAGGCTTCTTCTATCGGTAGAAACAGAAAATTAATAATGTTTTGTGTGCCGGCAGTTAACTTAGCGGGATTCATGTTTGTGGGGTAACGGCCCTAGAGAAATCTGAACAAAATTCTAAATGAAAATGTTGATTTATTAGAAATAGAATAAAATCGGGGCAAGTAATTTATCTCGTGCGCTATACTTCATAGGTTACTTATATATGTGCCGCGAGATAAATTACTGACTCTGTATACAAATATTTATATAGGTTTTTATTAAATAGTAAAATAATAGAAAGAAAGTTAATTCTAAAGAACACACTGTGCCGTTTGTTATTTTGTATTTAGCAGCGTATATTTATCATACTAGATATGTCAAGTTCAATCATTGGAGCGAGCCTTTGCAGATTCTTTGTTTGTTTTACGACTGCGCAGTTTTGTTATTAGCGTCGTTTTATATTTATTTCTGGCAGTTATGCAATTATTGTTTTGTTCTAAATTGGTTTATCACTTAAACATTTTAATACCAACGCAGTATCTTTGTTTGTCCATTATAAGTAATCGTAATCGAAATTAACAGATGTGTATATTTTGTGTAATGGAATAATGCAAAAGTTCCAATAACTAGATTTATATTGATACTATTATATTTAAACTAAAGGTTAAGTCTCACAAATATCAATGCTAAAGCAAACTACAGTAAAGAAGAGTCGGATAAGTGATGCTGGTGATCAAATTGATATCTCAAGTATTGGTAATCCATTTAATTGGTGAACTTAGAACTAAGTTTTGATAAAACCGTTTCTGTTCTTTAAAATTAAAGATCAGGTGAAATTGAAGTCATTAATTAAACACATGTCATGTCTTTATATTTATGCCAATGTTCAACTTATATTTGTC
>JAHWXV010007804.1:0-12804 GCA_024586415.1 Phrixothrix hirtus | reverse complement strand
AGGCATATAAGTGCATATTTTAAAGGCAAACAAGGCATATATATGCGCATATTTTGGCTGCATTTAAATGCATATATTCCGCCCCCTAATTATAACAAACTTTGTAGAATTCCATACAAAGTTAAATTTCGTGACTATAGAAATAAAAGAACTAAATTAAAAAGATGTTCCGTATAACACTTCTTATTTTAAAAATAATTACACAAGAATGTAAAACGAAATAAAGTAAAAATGCACTAAAATTGCTGTTGACTTTGTAGAATTTGTTTGGCGATAATTACGACAATCCATTTTGATTTTAAATTTCAAATTCTGCAAAATTTTTATATAATAAATGTTTTTAGGTTTTAAAAAAGTGACAATTGTTCTTCAAAATTATCAGTTACTTGAAGATGAATTTAAGTTAAATAATTGCGGTAATTTAATTAATTGTTAAATTATTATCGAAAAGATATGCCGGAAAAACGTTCGTGATAAAATCGAATGTTTAATAAAAATAAATTCATAGGTTGACATTTAAGACGGTAATAATCACATTTTTTATGGAGCTAGGTGGTGCTAGATCTAAAGAAATTACGACCCGATTTTGGGATGATTTGGAGTAATGGGGAGGGGGTTAAGTAGCTATAAAATCCTTCCGGGGATGGTGCTAGCTATAGTGAATGTGGTGCTAGTGTTTCAAATTCTTCAGTAAATTTGGCTGGGCTAGCGCCAACTTGCCCCCCCCCCCTCGCGGAAATAAATGCCTATATCTCCCTTTGAGGTGCTAGCTTTCTGTTTAGTGGAGCTAGGTGGTGCTAGCGTAAGACATTCTGGAGCTGAGTTTAGGACACATTTGTTGGGGGGGGGGGGAGTTAACGGACCCCCTATGAATCTGATTAACTGCAGTGAATTGCGACTAACAACAACGTATGTTTTCCTAACCACGGGTTTATAATTTTTTTTTTTATTAAATTACCCAATACTGAATTTATTTTACTGTATAATCTTATATGTTAATTAATCCCACCAGGATTTATCAATCAGTATCTTAATATGTATCAGTTTTCATAGTTTGTAGGATATTTTAATTTGAAACCGGTTCTAAAATCACAACAAAATGAATCCAACTGTTAAAACAAGAATTACGGCTTCTACATGTTAATATTTTTTTAGGTTAGTAGTTGGTATCACATAAGAAGTTGTCAATAGGTTACGTGTTTACTAACTAGTAAAAGAGTATTTCATAAAAGAATTACTTTTATATTTATGTTCCATGTGGGAATTGTTTCACCCTGAATTTAACAGACATATCTATTCCGTGTTTGAATATTTAAAAACTCGAAAACTAGGTCCTTATAGCTGTCGACGTTTAAGCGTTTCGTACATGAACTAATAAAAATATTGATTTAGTATATTGAAAGTCTCGAGCTGTATTGAATAACTTAATTATTTAATACGGCTGTTATATTTGTCGGTCGATGAAATTCATTGGGTTAAAAATAAATGTTATAATTATCATTCAATATTATAAGTAGTTTATGTAATAAACGGGTTACTCAATCAACGATTGTTGTATTTTGTAATTGTATCAAATGTGAAATAAATCACGCATCTTTTATCAAATTTTTCCGTTGCAATCTCAAAAATCGACCTCGTATATATTGCATAATTTTATAACAGCGAAAGAACATTCTCGGAACTTTCTCATATTTGTGAATGTTAAACAAGGTGAAATATTTTGTAAGGACTTCTATTATTATAATTTATTTCTAGACATGGAAAGTTTACAAAAGCATAATTATTTTAAAAAATAATAACGAGCCCGTTAACAATTAATTTATGTAGCTTGGTTTGTTTAGGTCAGGAGGTGTTATAAAATAAAACTGTTTTTAAGGCGTTTTAAAAAGAGTGAAAAAATATATGTATTGTCCAAGGGCGGAGGGGGGTTAATCATGTGAATGGTACAGCGATGAGATCGTTGAAGATCACCAAAATATTATTCCAATTTTTAGAAATGAAAACGATAAACATATTATCTGGTTATAAACAAAAAGTGATGCATAAAAAACTTTATCTCTGAAATAATTGTAAAAATCATTTGTTTATTCAAAATTGTAAGACGCAGAAAGCATTTAGAGTAACGTGTGAAAAATTTACTTACTAAAATGTTAAAGAGTAATAGATATAATGTCATACAATCTTAATCACAATTGTTTGTATATAACGAAATATGTTTTTAATTAAAAATTAAGCGCTAGATTTTATTAGTACTTGAAAGTACCGAAAGGTGGCGTGATATGTATGTATTCGGGAAGTATCAACGAATGATTGCACTCTACGTTAAATTCAAATCATAACAGCGGAGCCAATTCAGTAAAATTAAAGAGCGACACTAAAAGATGTTTCTCGAAATATTCCTAAACCACAATAAATTAACCCGGCAAATATTTGACAGTTTTTTACTTTTGTCCTACGGTAATTTTCCTTCTTTTTAAAGTTTGGGCCCGTTATTAATTAGCATGATTGACAATTTCTTAGACATCTGTTGTCTATAAGCAGATAAGGTAGCTAATCTAACCTTGTCTCTTTAACGCTGCTTAATACACTGTGCGGTAAATAAATCACCATCCAAGCAAGACGACATGTTAAGAAATTTTGTGTTTTAACAATAGTTGTGAATACATTTGCTTGTAAAATGAACAGTAACCCCGTCTTGATGTCCATATAAACTCGTTAGTCAGGATGTGTCGATTCTGAATTTTAAGAAATTCTGTCAAAGCAACGAACTACTAAAATTTACTACTGTTCAAAAATTCGCCAAAGAAAACGTATTCATAAGAGTAGCTCTAGACAAAAGAGGCTTTTGGTGAACTACGCAAGAGTAACGGTGAAAATTTCGATTGTTGGTATTTACATTTAGCGCGTCTGACAACCATGTGATCAAATTCAGGCAGTACAGCGCTCAAAGAAAAATAATGTTTTAACCGGAGACAAAGTCATGAATCTCTGCCTGACATGCGTTCCGAAAGGTACATATATTTATTGTTATATTAAATTGTCGTTGTTATATACATGGCATTTTTTCTAATGAATAAATATGTTATCAGGAATGTTTTATGTTGAATTTCTTTGTTTCGTTTAGGTAGGATCTCCTAATTCCAGATCGTCGGTATCCGTTCTAGCCAGATTTGGAGCTCCTCAGTAATCCACATCTATTATTTTATTCTTCGGTAAATCGCCTGGCCCACATATTTTGTTGTACAAGTTACATGGGGCAGATCCAGCTACATTTTGCAGGCATAAGAGCGGCGTCGCACAAGCAAAAATTGTTACCAATATTGCGCATTGTAGTCCTGTATAAATAAAACCATTTAAAAATGGTTAGTATACATTTTTGGAAAACTAAGAAACATTTTTACACGATAACCATACAATTAATTTCGATTAATAGACCAAAAATTTAAACGTACATATGTCCGATTGCTGATAAGTTTATAATAAAGGCGACTATTGTCAATTTTACTGGTTAAAATGTAACAAATTCTTTCGGCTTTTCTGAAAACATCACTTATCAGTGATCTGACATGTGTACGTTTAAATTGTTGGTTTATTAATCGTAATTAATTGTATGGTTATCGTGTAAAAACGTTTCTTATTTTTTCAAAAATTTGTACTAATCTTTTAAATTTTTAAATGGTTTTATTTATACAGGACTACAATACGCAATATTGGTAACGGTTTTTGCTTGTGCGACGCCGCTCTTATGCCAGTGAAACGTCTCCCGCATTGGCATGCTCTGGAATTGAGGTGATAGCAAAATGTGACTGGATCTGGCGCGTGTAACTTGTACAACAACATATGTGCGCCAGGCAGTTTACCTAAGAATGAAATAATAGATGTGTATTACTGAGGAGCTCCAAATCTGGTGAGAACCGATAACGACGATCTGGAATTAGGAGATCCTACCTAAACGAAACAAAAAAAATCAACATAAAACATTCCTGATAACATATTTATTCATTAGAAAAAATGCAATGTATATAACAACGACAATTTAATATAATAATAAATATATGTAACTTTCGGAACGCATGTCAGGCAGAGATTCATGACTGTGTCTTTTGAGGTTGAGGCTAACTAAATAATTTTCGTGAGCTAACAAGTTGAATTAGTAATAACGTCCTATTTCTGACGTATCAGAACAGTAGTTACTGTGTTACGCGGCACTATCATTTATAAGAACTAATGAGTAAATCTGATGTACAACTGAAGGCTGACTAAGACAGGTAGCTTTCTCGAAAAAATGCGCTGATGAAATAACTCAAAAACTCGCAATAACGGTATTAACAATAATTCATTTGTTACTACTAGATACTAAAGTGGAAACGTAGCACGCTAAGCAAAAATCGGAAAATTTAGACGGTCTTAGTTGACATTTATGTAAACATTGTTAGTATAATATCTACTTTTGAATTTCAATCTAAAAAAACTAAATATGAAATGAAATCGAGAGAAAAATTAAATCGCAGTTATTATATTAGTACAAAATTTCATGTGTTAAGTAAATAGATTCACATGTGTTACTGAATTTAACTAAATCCTATATAATTTGCAAGATATCAACAAATTATTATTGAAAGCTCCAATAATTCATGATTGGAAAATACAATTCATAAATTCTTGACAATTATAGCGAAGTAAAAACGACTTTTCATCGCGTCGTACAGAGAGTCTGGCACTCCAGGTGTTGCAGACCAGATAGCAGTTATGCGCATTATCAGACCGTATTATGAAAATTCGCTTGATACAGGGGCAATTGCACACTTAGGCGTAAAAGAGAAGTACGGTCTTATTACATCACTTCCTGAGGATAGCACGATGATTAAAATCGAATGGGAATACTCTTATTTCGTGATACGGAGTCTTCAATCATGCGGGGAAGTTGTGCTTGTTACATTTAGATATCCATCCAAAGAAAAAACTAATAACACCAGACCGCGCGAGGGCTGATCCCTTTGCTCCGCCCTTAACTCATTTATATGCCGAAGTAACTATATATTTTGACGTAAAGTAGTTGGCTGCTATGTGTGAACAAATACTGCAAAACTACAAGTTTGAACCTGTAGCGCTTGTATGCAGTGGACTTCTGATTTTGAGCGAGTTACATATCAGTAGTGAAATGGAGCGTGTCAAGCAACGGAGCTGTTATTAAAACAAATGACTCCAACTAAAATCACCCAAGATTTAGGGGATACATTAAGGGAGTCTGCAGTATCATATAACATAGTTAAAAGATGATACCGTGAGTTTAACCATGGTAGGCTGTAACTGTAACTTGACTTCATGATTGGAGTCTCAAGATATCTAACCTTTCACTTTGCGTACCGACTGCCCATTATGTGTGGAGTATGGCTCTTTTCTTACTTGATGTTTATTTTTGTAATATATCCATTAGTTCGGGTAGGTATTGCAAGATCTTGGCAATGCCTTCGGCCAAGGTCCACTAGGAGGCGGCCGGCTAGCAGGAACTTTTCCATCGTGAATAGTTGTTTGTCCGGTTCTCTTGATGGTTCTCTGCATGGACGTTGTTCTGCAGTTGGGGCTGCACATCTCGCTGGGGGCTTTGGGCGTCTGGGACACCCCTTGTAGCTGGCGGTGTGCTCGCCGCCGCAGTTTGCACATTTTGGCGGCTCTTCGCGGCCCTTGGTTCATTCCCCCGTGTAGTAGGCTTGGCCGCACTTTGCAAATTTCGGTGCTACGCTGTACCGTCGCTGGGTGTGCAAAAATCTGGCACCTGTAACATTGTGCCACATTTTTGGACCGCCATGGTATTTATGCACAGTCCTAGGATTGTCTTAAGACTGTACATTGCTTTCCCTTCCGGTGATTTTTCTAGCTCGACGTAGTTTAGCGGTGTGCTCGCCGCCACAGTTTACACATTTTGGCGGCTCTTCGCGGCCCTTGGTTCATTCGCCCGTGTAGTGGTCTTGGCCGCACTTTGCACATTTCGGTGCCACGCTGTACCGTCGCTGGGTGTGTCCAAAAATCAGGCACCTGTGGCATTGTGCCACATTTTTGAACCGCCGTGGTGACTACATTTATGCACAGTCCTAGGATTATCTTACGGCTGGCTGTACATTGCTTTCCCTACCGGTGATTTTTCTAGATCGATGTAGTTTAGTGTCATTGGTATTTAAGCCGCTCCCTTGTGCATTCTTCTAATGGATATTACAGGGAGCCCTTGCCTTTTTAGATCTTCTTCGATGTCGGAGTTCTTCATCTCTGTTGGGAGACCGCGGACGACCATCCTTAGCGGTTTCTCTTTATTCAAGAGAAAAGTGTGAAATGGGAGGTCCCGGTATTTGAGATAATTTGTCGTCTTTCTAAAATCATTTTCAGTTGCCGGTTGTACTTTAATGCCTAGCGCCACGTTCTTGACATTTTCAATGATTATATTCTGACTTCAGGTCTCTTGCAACCTCCAGCCAGGACTCTTTTTTGCGAAGAATGGTTGGTGGAATTTGGATTCTTCGCTGTTTTGTTGGTTCGTCGTCCTTATCTGCCAGCAGGTCGAACGAGTTGGCAGTGGCGATCTTTGCGGCAGGTCCCGGGTTATTCGTTTTTTCCGTTTTTGAAGAGAGGAACCGTCGTCGGTTCTTAGCTTGGAAATTTCTTCCTCAGAGGAGTAGTCGAACGTGTCGCTAATTATTTGTTTGGCTTCGTCTTCGGTCTCCATTTTTTGTGCAGCTTCTTTGGTCTTCTGCACGGCGTCTTGTCTTTTGACTTCTGCTGGCGGTTGTGACTGGCGGTGTTCTTCTGCCGTTTGGACGGCACACTCGGCTGCTTTGTCTTCAATTTTACTGCTGTAGTTGCAGATTTCGACATTTTGGTGTTGTATTCTCTGACTGCCTTTACTAGCAGCCTTTCGTAGCTAGGTTGCGAAAGTTTGTAGTTCTTTAATTGTGCCTTGATACTTTCAGGAAAATTTTCAATGATACGCAGCGTTTCATCGAAATTTCCCGCGCGATAGCTTGCGTGAGCAAGGTCTAAAGTTTTGTTCACTCGTTCGAACATGGCGACGATTAACTGATAGTTGAGATTAAAATTGGTTTTTTTGTACTATACCCGACCCACCTTTGCTTATGTAAAAGGGGCTTAAGGTATAGCACAGAGAGACTGAGAGAGGTTAACAAACATAAGTGTATTGTATAAATGCTACCCCTAATGATTCAACGTGGTAGGCAATCGTGTACAAATCAACATGTGTTGTCGGCGTGGACTGGCGTCGAAAACATTTCTTAAATGATTGAACTAAAACGCTTGGTTTTGATAACTTCGATTTGGTGTTCGAAAAAAATAACAATAACGGCGTGCGTACTTGAATGTTGAGTATAGAGAGGAGGCACTCGCAGGCAGCGTGCACAACATGGCACGACCTAGAGGCGGTAGCTTAGGCACGAAGCTCAGCGTAGAGGTGAAGATCTCTACCTAACTATATTTACAAAAATGTGAGGTTTATATAGTTGCAGCACTACTAGAATGTGACGGCAATAGTATTAAGGATGAATCGCATTTGCGTTATGAATAATTCCATTTATTCGTATCTTATCATCGCAGGATATCCTTATTCTTACTTCCTGTGCGTGGGCGAATGAAGCGATGCGAAATGGTGACGTAGTGAGGGTTAAGTACGCATGCGCCGGTAACATGCAGGTGGAGCGTTCACAACTGTCACCACCCAAGAAAATGTTAAAAAGGTCCATGATCTTGTGCTGCAAGATCGACGGGTGACCATTGGGAAAATAGTTGAGGAAACAGGGATATCATATCATGTGGTATACAATATAATTACGAAGTAATTGGAGATGAAAAAATTGTCTGCAAGATGGGTAGCACGATTGTGAACAGATGCTCATCAGCCGACACGAATAGACATTTGAAGCCGCCTTTTAACACGTTATAGACAAAGCAAGGAGAATATTCTTTCCTGATTTGTAACCCCGGATGAATCTTGGATTCATCACTATGATGTAGAGACAAAAATGCAAAGCAAGGAGTGGACATGTCGGTGCTACCGTCACAGAAAAAATTTAAAATGCAACCATCGGCAGGGAAGGTAATGTTATCCGTGTTTTGGGATGGCGAAGGTGTAATTTTAGTGGACTTCCTACAGAAAAGGGGCCACAATTATCCTAATTTAATTTCTAAATTGCGACAGTCAAAGAAAAACGCAAAGGAAAGTTGTGCAAAGGCGTTCTCTTGCATCAGGATAACCCACCCTATCATTGCAAAGGCTGCAATAGCTGAAGCAGACTCTGAATTGGTAGAGCTTGCATCATATCTGCCGGACCCAGCTCCTAGCTATTACCGACTGTTTCCGAAACTTCAGGGACACTTGCGTGCGATTTTGTTCAGATAATGAGGTGATATGTGCGGTAAATCAGAGGTTTGCAGGGGTTGAACTATCTTTTTTCCGAGAGGCTTTAGAAATGTTAGAACATCGATGGGTAAATGTGTTAAACTCAGAGAGTTGAGAAATAGGGGTCACATATTTGAAATATTGTTACTATAAGTAAATCAGGGTGGGAGCAAAGGGATTAACCGTTGTATATATACCTGCTTATTTAAATATAACGGTTTTAAAGAACACATGTAGCAAGATGACGCTACATCGATATACTTTTTCGACAATATACACATGTTCGTGAACAGCCTTGAAGAAATAAAATTCTAGATAATTTTATAAATATAGGTTATTTCAGATATGATATTCCTTTTAGGTCGTGAAGGCAGATCATACAGACTCACAATATGCGTCAAATTTAAAGCAATACGTCTTTTCTAAATAATGACAAGTCGACCATAAACATACATTTAAACATGACAAATATCGTGCAGTAAGTGCTGATTACTAAATAAACTTTTCTGTAGTAGATCAGACATTGTACGTGTTTCTTTTAACTTTTGAAATAGACGCATAGTAACAAGACCGTCTGATACGTTAAATGTCATAACATCAGTTAGTAAATGCATTCGGTAGAATATACGCATCAATCGTACGTTTTGCTTAATTATGTATTCAGAACAATAGTGACGTGTTTAAATATTTTTATAAATATGTTTTAACCGTGTTTTACAAAATTCATTTTGTTTCATGTAAAAATGTTGAAATCAACAGTTAAATTTTCATCTCAATTAACGTAATTTATGGATGTAATATTAAAACAAATTTTTCTTGACAAATATATAATTACCCTATAAGATATTTCACTTGTCGCAACCTTATTAGTAAACAAAGTAGTAGAATACTAAATTTAATACGATGTTAATGTACAACAACCACAATGTAAATTGAATATGTAATTATACATTTTTAGAAACGATTAAATTTAGTTCATTAATAAGGCTGCGGATCTTTTCAATAATTGAAATTGACATTTAAACACACTTTCTTAGTACCATGCATGATTAAAAACTATATTTATCACTTATTAATAAATAAATTATTCAAAATTGTTCAAAAATTTATTTATTATTTATAAATTATCTCAATTATGTTTATGTGAAAAGGCAATACGCCAACTTATTCCCCGACTTGAAATTGGCCATAGATTTCATCCATAAAAGACTTTCATAAGTTTTTTCGGTATTTACTAGCAAAATGAAAATAATTATCCTATTTTTTTTAAATGAGGTCTACAAATCATATAAAAATTGGTATGATACTATATAATTAGTCAATAAGCTTTGTTAACAAAAAAAATTTAAATGATAAACTTCAAATTCCACACCGCAAACAGGTAGAAGTTAAACAAATTTTATTATTAAAATTTCTTTATCTACAGAAAGAATAAGTCTTTCTAAACAAAATATACAAAAATTAGCTGTGTGATATTTTTTATAACTTTATTATGGACGTAACAATAAAACTCATTTTCGGGAAATCGTATATTCGCGTGCATACCTTTAAGACTTATAAAACCATATTGAAATAACTTTTATTTTCAAAATTTCTTTATTTTCTCAAATAACGGGTCTTCGTACACTAAATTTTAAAAAATTAGCTGCCTGATATTTTTTATAACTTTTTCATGGGCGTTGATAAAACTCGTTTTCGGGAAATCCTTGAATCCGCGTGCATACCTTTAAGACATATAAAACCACATTGAAACAACTTTTATTTTCAAAATTTCTTTATTTTCTGAAATAATAGGCCTTACCACACAAAATCTAAAAAAATTAGCTGCCTAATATTTTTTATAACTTTTTTATGGGTGTTGCAATAAAACTCATTTTCGGGAAATCGTGTATCCGCGTGCATTTCTTTAAAACTTATAAAACCATATTGAAACAACTTTTATTTTCAAAATTTTCTTATTTTCGGAAATAATAGGCCTTCCTACACAAAATTTAGAAAAATTAGCTGTCTGATATTTTTTATACCTTTTTCATGGGCGTTGCAAAAAACTCGTTTTCGGGAAATCCTTGTACCCGCGTGCATACCTTTACGACATATAAAACCATATTTAAACAACTATTATTTTCAAAATTTCTTTATTTTCGTAAATAACGGGTCTTGCGATACCAAATTTAAAAAAAAAGCTGCCTGATATTTTTTATAACTTTACTATAGACGTAACAAAAAAACTCATTTTCAGGAAATCGTGCATCTGTGTGCATACCTTTAAGACATATAAAACCATATTGAAACAACTTTTATTTTCAAAATTTCTTTATTTTCGCAAATAACGGGTCTTCCTACACCAAATTTAAAAAAAAATAACTGCCTGATATTTTTTATAACTTTACTATAGACGTAACAATAAAACTCATTTTCAGGAAATCGTGCATCTGCGTGCATACTTTTAAGACTTATAAAACCATATTCAAACAACTTTTATTTTCAAAATTTCTTTATTTTCTGAAATAATTGGTCTTCCTACACAAAATTTTAAAAAATCAGCTGCCTGATATTTTTTTTAATTTTTTGAAAGGCGTAAACTTATTTGCGAGAAATCGTGTATCTGCCAATTTACATTTAAGGCTTATAACATCATACCGAAACAACTTTTATTTTCAAAATTTCTATTATTTTCCAAAAAAATAGAACTTTCTACTATGCAATGTTTTTTATATTTTGTGTAGGAAGACCTATCCTTACAGAAAATAAAGAAATTCTGAAAATAAAAGTTGTTTTAACATGCTTGGTTCTGACAAAAATATCAGGCAGCTATTTTTTTTATATTTTGTGTACGAGGACCTATTTTTTCATCAAATAAAGAAATTTTGAAAATAAAAGTTGTTTCAATATGGTTTTACAAGTCTTAAAGGAATGCACGCCGATACACGATTTCCTGAAAATGAGTTTTATTGCAACACCCATGAAAAAGTTATAAAACATATCAGGCAGCTAATTTCTGTATGTTTTGTGTAGGGAAACCTATTCTTTCAGAAAATTAAGAAATTTTAAAAATAAAGTTTGGTTTACTTTTAGCTGTTTGACGTGAGGAACTTGAAGTTTGTTTTAATTTTTTTTGTTAATGAAGTTTATTGAATCATATCGATCATAGCAATTGTTATATTGTTTTTAGACAGAATTTTAAAAAGAAAATAGTATAATTATTTTCATCTCGCTAGTAATGCCGAAAAAATATGGGAAAATATTCTATGGATGATATCTATGGCTAACTTCACGTCGGTTACTTATCCACGAATTTATTACCGTAAACAAATCGAATTGTACCTGATACAGCTGTACAAGCCTAAATCACGCTCAGTAACTTGATAATGTTTAGGTCAGTCTCCGGAGTGACTTCGCCATAGGTGTAATGGATTAAAAATTTTGGAATCTCGTTTTGATGTTTTGGGATTCCGGCCTGCTTGGTCTGAAAGCAATTCCAAACACATGTTTATTTTTTAAAATCCAAGATGGCCAATGACAATTGCGAAAAAATCATTTTATGTTGAGATAAAGTGCCATTTCGGTCAATAATGTCGATATGCAAAATTTTACAAATATCGGATCACTTTGACTAAATCAGTATTTCATTTGTATTCTTGCATTGCAACTACAGAAACAAGTATTCTGTATAAAAAGCAAATGAATTATTATCAATTGTCATTATTAAGATTAAAATGAAATCTAAAACAATCTGTTTGAAATCAATTATTTATCGTTTATTGTTTGTAAATAACTTGTTCGTTAGTTTCCTAATTTAAATATTGACTTTGGAACAGCGTGTTTATCTAATCAAGTGTTAAAGGTTGGGAGAGGGATCTTATTCGCATGCTATTGATAAGTTTCATGAGAAATTTCCAATGGTGACAATTTCTATTAATGGATTAAAAAACCTTGTAAAAAGTTTACAGAAACTGGAAGCGTGCTTAGTGTAAAGAAAAAGTAAATAGTTCATGATCGTGACGACGCTGCTACACTGTTAGTGAGATACTCCGTCAACATTAATCGTCGGCTATCATTGAGAGAACGGTCTGCTGAATTATCAATAAGTAAATCGCACATACACAGAATTATCCAAGAAAATAAATTTCGACCGTTTAAGCCCATTTACAATCACTAATTAGAAGCTGGAGATGATAGTCATCGACTGCTGTTTTGTTTATGGATTGAAGATAAAATTTTAGAACATAGATATTTTTATAAAAAAAATAATTTTTACGATGAATCAACTTTTACAACATGGCGTCGGGTATTCGCAAAATTATAGGTATTGGTTTCGTATAATAACTAACAGTCAACGTTATAAGAAAGTAAATGTATGGTGTGCAATGAGATATGATAAAATTATTGGCCCTTTCTTTTTC
>JAHWXV010007788.1:0-12547 GCA_024586415.1 Phrixothrix hirtus | reverse complement strand
ATGGAGAATATTTTGAAAAACAATAAAATAGATTTTGTCTTTAAATGCTTGTGTTTTCAACCTTAGGCCAGAAATATAAATAGCAGCCCTCGTATTTTTGCTCTTACAATCATTTAATACAATTTTGTAGTTTAAGTGAAAGCATTTTTATGTTTATAACGATTTTAGCAATCATGTGCTGAGAGAAAGGAATGATATACTTTGTCGAGATCGTTGATGAAATACTTTTGCACTTTAGTCACTGCAGTGACTCTCAATATTTGGCACCCTAACATGAAATATAAAAATATCAAAGCACCCTACCTTTACATGATGTATTTCTTCAGTACTTACCTACAAGTTTGCGGCAACCTGGTTGAGAACCGTTACTTTAGCGAATCTATGCTTCAAATGATTTACCTTTAGATCTAATCTCTTAAATTACATTTTTGTACCTCGTAATTTTTGGTTAAATTAATAGCTGTCAATTAAATGAATAAATATTCTTTTACTTTTATTGAAGTTATTCATTTGTTCGTAGTTGCGACAAAGGATGATTTGCTTTACTAAGTTGCAACGAATATTTTAAGCGAAAGGTTCCAAATATTGCACGATAGGTAATCTGAAACTCTAAGTTTAATAAATAATAGGGGAATTACTGTTAAAAATCTTCAACTCTTTAAGGCCGAACAACCTTAATGATAACATTTTCGAAATATAATAAACATACTTATTGAAGTGGCTTAGTGGATGTACATTTATTATCATATTTGTCTTATACACAATGATTAAGTAAAAAAGGGCACCGTAAAGATTTGTTTGAAAATTATGTAATAATAAATAATAGAAACGAGTTTCGTATAGCGATAAATACACTTCCAGTAGGAAGTCCATTTCTGTCATATATCCAGCCTTATTATATACAGCAATTTCAGATTTGCGGCATAAGAAAAATTATACCTCTCCCCTTAAATCCTCCATCTCGGTTGATCAGTGGGAAATTGCGTAGTTTGTCTTTGTCGTCCATGATGAAAATGCTATCTCGACAATCTTTAATTTCGTACGTTGTAAACTCAAAGTTGTAACAATAAGAAAGGATATTGAAGGGTATTTTCTTAAAATAAAATTAAGGGCATACAATAATGGATACTTAATAAAAATAAGCAGTATTATCTTGAATCCAATTTATTTCTTTGGTCAGATCATTGGTATATTTAATACATTTAATTAAGAATATTTGTACTGTACACAGAACGAAATATATCTCTTAATTGGCACCTATATAATATATATTTATATGTATAAACTACAAAATTGTTTAGATTAGTTCTGTGTCAAAACTAGAGAAATAGAATAAATAACATAAAAGAACAACGGTAACATACTGGTATATTACTGTAAATAACGTGTACTTTTGTAAACAACTAGATCAGTATAATACAGAGTATACGTAATCAACATGAATTTTCTAACTCTAACAATATCTATTTACAAAACTCGGAACTTATTACTAACAAAATAACGTGGTTACACTGAATATGCGATATAGATAGAAGTAATAACTTGAATAGAAATTTATATAAGTATCACATCAGTTAACGTATCTTTTATTAACAGCGGTTTTCTAAATAACCACACGAAAGTTGTAACAATATTTCTAAAGTTTTTAATTTCTATATCTTAGAATATAAGTGAGCTATCAATTTCTGCCAAAATTAAAATAACAATTCAACCGTGTTTAAAGTGGTCCAACTTGCAAGCGCCTTAGCGCCTTCAACATAAATAAAACTTCTTTCTTTATCAAGCATTCAGTACTGGGATTGTCTATCACTTAAACCACGACAGAGTATTGCACATGATCGTTCGCTGACATTGTTATAGGTATACAAAGTATTTGGGTGAAACAAAATCCGTACATGTATTTACACGAAACATCATTATCAATAGCCAACTCGCACTCGAATAACATTCAGTAATGACAAACAGTTTTAACAATTTCAACTGGTTGCACCGAGAGACATGGCATTATTTTTCAAATGTCCTGCTGCTGAAAATGCCTGACTCGCTATGGAATGAGGCGGCGTTTGTCCTGATCCTGACATGTTATTATTAAGATCTCCATTTGATGGCGGTAACGACGATCGATGACCATTCATTAAGTGATTTTGAAGTTGAGGCTGAAAAATTAAATAAAACAAATCGTTAAGTTGGCATGTATTCTCAATTAATAATTTTTTTATATTAGTATTAGTTTCCAATTATTAACTCAATTAGTTTATATCATAGCTAGCAATTCATATATTAAAATTATAATTCCGATATTGCAGATATTAAATCATATGCAAAATTCTAATACTTCAAAAGATATCTCAATAAAAGTGCGACTAGTACCTAATAAAAGAATAGAAATAAAACGTGAAGCTGCAACAAAACAATGTAACGCAGCTTCGTACAAAGGTTCACCAGGCAGACAGAACTTATTGCGCGGATAAACAGTTTATCGCTCCATTTTTTTGTGAGGAAATAGAACGCCCAAATACACCGGAAAGCAACTAAATACTGTAATGTTACAGTGCATAATTATGTACATTGCATCATAATATTTTGATAGATCTACGAACAGCTCACTTAGCCATACCGTTTAATCCGCTTAGTGCAATATTGACGCCGAGATTTTACGTTGTCAAACGTCGAACACCGCGTTACTTGACAAATGAAAAAATTAACTAGACACACGTGGCTACATTTGAGTTAAATCCTGTAACGTGCTCACGTTCTCTGTAATATAAAGTTTTTACCGTATTCTTTATATTTACCTACTCGTAGATTACAATTTCAATAATTAATTCTTTATAGGACATTAATGAACGTTGTCAAACGTCGAACACCGCGTTACTTAACAAATGAAAAAATTAACTAGACACACGTGGCTACATTTGAGTTAAATCGTGTAAGGTGCCCACGTTCTCTGTAATTTAGCCCTCTTAGTCATTATTAATTTATATTAAAATGTACAATTTTTATTCCAATTTAAAGTTACAATATTTCTATCAACTTCGATTAAAATATCTGTAATAATTTATCCACTATGGATTATTTTATCCACATAATTGCAATCATGCATTATAGTATATTTTTCCATTGAAATAATTTTGATTCTTAAATGTTATAAACATCAAGCAAGAATTCCGAATCCCAAGATAGCATATTCTTAAGGCCGGACCTGTTCTGAATACAAGGTTATAATTAAGAGCATAGAATGTGGAAAGAGGCAGTCTACTCTTAGCTATAGACCTTTGCGTATCGTAATGCTTACAAATTTCAATTACTATGTTCCTTTTAATTATTTTTGTCATGAAACGTAGAAGTCTAAGTGAGACTGGTTCCTAAATCTCAATTTTCGTTTTGTTGCTTACGTTATTTGAATGGGGCTAAATTTTCTGGAGGGCAGTTTAAATGACCGCCTTGAGTTCCAAAGGTAAATTCATCAGCTCTAATTGAGTTCTTAATTAGTGAGGATTGGTGAGTTGCTTCTTGGATAATTATTATTTACCTATAAAACTGTGACGTTAAGTTACCTCTATGATACACAAAGGCATTCCCGCTTGTCTGTAGGTGTTATCGGATAGTTGTCGGCCATGTTAACCGAATATCTGTTATCTATATCTTGGTTGGCTTATATTAGCATCACCGTCATCATACAATTATTATTATATTACGTGGATTTTATCTCGTAGCATTTTATTTAATTTTGTAGCAGGTGCCAAATCCTATTATTTGAATATCATAAAAATCACTACCAATTCGAGGATCGTGTAGTCACTGCTAAATTGAGAATCTAAAGACCGTAATCTTTCGATCAAAATTGCGTTTTTGTCCAAATTTGATTTTACTTTCATTCGCGACATTTTGACTTTCAAAGCTATTATAATAAAATTTATTTGATCATGTCATAACTACCTTAAAAATAACATATCACTTCGTGACTTAAAACAATTAATGTTAATTTCTCATTTGATAACAAATAAATTGTGTTCAGGTTTAGCTGCCTGTTATTTACCACAAGTCCTCCTTTCGATTATTCAAGGAAGGCGATTTGTCCTAAATACTCAATATAAAATATTTATTGCCTTCAAATTTCAACTCGGAAATCTACATTTACCTGCTAGTTCGAAATTCAACTTCCGCTACCGTAATATCTGGGAGTGGTTTCTCATAACAATTGAGCATGCCCTCTATTTAACGTCAGATCATCTCGAATTTATCGACTACTGCTTTGTAAGAATTTAAAATTCTTAAAAACCCAATTTACTTAACTTCGATATCAATTCATGCATTCAATTGTGTAGATAACTAATCGTCTTTAACGATTCATTTAAAAAAGCTTTAATTTATAAGCGCAGTGATAAAATTATTTCTTTTTCTGTTAATTAAATGATCAGGTGTTATCTGTGTGTTTAATTTATTTAAAAATGCACACAACTTCGAATTCTAAAGAACGGCTAATTCACAGATGCCTTGTTTATTGACTTTCAATTAATCTTACATCAATTAAAAACTAGTACCCATTCAGCAAGATTCGCCATTATTTAGCAATAATGGGCCACTCTTGAGAGATGTTGGCTTAAGCATCCTGTTTTGAGACTAGGGTTACAACCGTAACAATATTGAACCAAAAACTCTTCAAACGCTAAAACTTCTAATGTTCGCCCTTTCTTTATTGATACATTAATTTGGTTATTAATTAGTCATCCTTTATGATCACGAGGTATATGTTTCACATTTAAATCGTTGGTGTTTCATTTAATTTTACAAGAAACTTGGTGATATTAATGACCTCATTGAAAATAAATCACAATGGATATATGAATTTGAAAGAAACAACAGTGGAGCCACTCATTATTGAATAACTTGATTCGTTGGTAAAAATTTTAATAAAATCGCAATGTACACCACATGTTTGGTTCTATTATTCTTAATGTACAATCGACTACTTAAAAACAATATGAGAGCAAGTGTTCAAAAACTCTTTTGGTCATAGACAACTTCTTAAAATGAATTGTAGATAAACAATATATAACTATTTTATACCTAAATCGCACTGGGCCAATAAAAAATGAAGAGCATCTATTGCGCGACTAAGTTTTATTTTAATGTTTTCTATTATTTCTTTTCCTTATGTTTAATTAAATAATACTTGTATTATTACACCGTTAGCTAAAGTTTAAAACACATACCAACACCTTTGATTATTACTTATTTAAAAAATATTGAGGTAGCCAAAATCCTCATGGAAGTCTTCCGTAAGCAAAATGTGTTGCCTACTATGTTGTATGATAACTTCATCCAGCGCATGGTTTCTCAAAATCAATCAATTTATCTCGGAATGAAACTCAGCTTTTGAAATTTGGTGGTTTGGCAACTCTATAGTGTTTAAGACAGGCGCTTATATACCGTATTTATTCGATTCTAAGCCGCCATCGATTCTAAGCCGCACCCTAATTTCTCATAGGTTTTTTATGAAAAAAATAAAAATTGAGTATTAATTTATTTATAAGATTTGGGAATTAAAAATTAGGTATTATATTCTAAAAGTCCTGTATACAAAACTAACGTACGTGAATAATTTTAATAAAACCTTAATTACTATCACTGTCACCTTCTGAAAATAAATCATCAGTTGCACTGTCACTGTGTTCGGAACTGATGTCGGTGACGTTATTTTTCCACACTGTCATCTTCTGTTCTGTCTATTGCATTTGTATTGCAACATTTCTTAAAGGAATAATCAAAAATGTCTTTTGAGAACTGCTGAATTTAGAGGCGTACCTTCCACCCGAATAAAACTACTTTTACCGACTCTTAAAGTTTTTACCGTATTCTTTATATTTACCTACTCGAAGATTACAATTTCAATAATTAATTCTTTATAGGACTTTAATGAACGGACAAACGATATCTAAAATTGTACTTAAAGTTGCGTAGGTAAGAAAATTGTGACTAACGTAATTTTCTTCGAATGTAAACCGCATCCAATTTTCAAAAACATTAAAATGGAAAAAAAATGCAGCTTAGAATCGAATAAATACGGTATTTTGAAAGGGCATAGAGTAAGGAATTGATGAACACTGCGCATTGAATTTACCGTACAATATTCACCGCGTGAACAACTCAAGAAACACAGATCAACGGATAGTAACGGTTGTGTGTCGAAAGTGTACGAATTTTGGTTCTTCATTTTAAAAAACTTCTTTCACGCACAAATCGACATAACTCAACGACCTAGCGTCCGACACTATATTGACTTGTGATTCAACCACCTGTAGATCTAGATACAATATGCCTCAAAACAAACATCAGCGCTTTCATGGAGTAGTGTTTCCGTCATCTATGAAAATAGGCAACAAACTTTTGCAATTATTTTAGTGACTTCCTCTAGAATGAATTTTTAGGAAGAAACTTCTAGAAAAGTTTGTATCAAAATGACACAAAATTAGTCGGTGGAAAGTACCGCTACATGGACAGCTCGAAAGAACATTTCCTGTAAGAAGATTTGCTTCGATACTGGTTAACCGTTTCATATTTCTTTGAAAATAATTGAAGCTGTACAGAAGGTTTGATTCGGATATTTGGCACTCATCAAAAAAAATGTTAACTTGCAGAGTTTACTATAGTGAAAAACTCTATAACATTATAAAGCTCTTCTTTCAAGTTCCGTTAGGTTGGCAGTGGAAACTCAGTTGTCATTACTAAGCAGCGCTCGCGCAGTATTGTTTTATAATATATCTGTCATAACATTCAGACGAGTTAGATCTTTACGTGGCGTACTTTTGAAGTGAGCTTTTTTATCGTGGCTACCTACAATCGCAGATCCCGGCCACATGCGAAATTCACTCGGTGATTTGTTTCCTACAAACAAAAGGCAATTGTGCGGTAGAAATTCCTTAGGAATTGTGTGTT
This sequence comes from Phrixothrix hirtus, assembly GCA_024586415.1. Taxonomy (NCBI): domain Eukaryota; kingdom Metazoa; phylum Arthropoda; class Insecta; order Coleoptera; family Phengodidae; genus Phrixothrix; species Phrixothrix hirtus. The sequence continues at coordinate 5,608 of JAHWXV010007788.1, read as the reverse complement.
GTGTATGCGGAAAACGTTGAGTAGTAGTGCTGTGAGATAATGGTGTAGGCGTTTTCGAGAAGGACGAACTGATGTTCACGATGAAGAGGGCCAGGGAAGGAGGTCTGTAGCAACAAACGACGTTGTGGTTTGTCGGTTAACTCTTTAATATATTATTACAGTAAAACTCGGCTACCGCAAATTTTTTGTACGGTGTATTCCGAAACATCTTGCAGACGTTCACAAACAACAGCGAATGAGTTCTACGCTAACATGTTTGCAGTGTTTCAGTATGGAAAGAGACACTTTTTTGAATAATATCGTAACAGGAAATGAAACGTGGGTTAATTTCGTGAATACCGAAACATATGAGCAATCGAAGCAGTGGATGAATATGAACTGGTCCAACAAACTTAAGAAATTCAAACAAACCTTGTCCAACCGAAAGCTTATAGTTACTGTATATTGACACTGTAAGAGAATTTTTCTGATGGAGTTCATGAAGCCTGGGACCAACATTACTACAGCGGCATACTGTGAAACTTTGAAACATCTACGGAGAGAAATACTGAACAAAAGGAAAAAAATGTTGTCATCAGGCATTGCCCGTTTTCATGACAATGCAAGATCTCATACCGCGTCACAAATAAAGGAACTTCCCAAGAATTTCGGATGGAAAATATTCGGCCACCCGACCTACAGCCCGGATTTGGCACCAAGCGATTTCCATTTGTTCACCAGGTGTTGGGAAAATGGCGATTCGGCACTAACGATGAGCTGAAAACCAGTGTGCAAGATTGATCGAAATGCCAAGCATCAATATGCGGCTATGGTATAGGAAATCCGGCTCCGCGTTACCAAAAATACCTTAGCATTGGTCGCAACTACATTGAGAAATAATTTAGATGTAAACACTATTGCGTTTCTGTTAACTCAACGGAATTTGAAAAAAATAGCCCTCGTACACAATTAGATCTCATTTATTAAAGTTGACTCAACAATAAGGCATTGTAGTCAATTCTCAGTTTAAAAAAATCACTGATAACATCATCACGGATGAAAAAAACTTGTACGACTTTGCAAATTCAAATCTAAAACACTAGATATGTTTATATCATAAATAACAGCAGAAGTTGAGCATGTTTGCTTTTGAGTTCAAAAACAGGGGGGAGGGGATGAAATAATAATAATAATAAGTACGTTTATTATGCAAGATACATATATGGTGGTCTCTGTGTGACTCATTAAAATCCCTACTAGTGATTGGAATGCCACCAGTTTAAGGTAAATTTTAGTAGGCGTGGTAAAATGAGAATAATGGTTGAAATGTTGTGGGGCAAGGGAAATTCCTCATCCCAAAGTCCTAGCCACAAAAGCAAACAAAGGGTAGAGGTTGCAAAATAGTGATTGGTAGAGTCCGTTTCACGTAATAAGTTGCCACTTACATACGTTTAATATACAAGTTTGGTTGTACTGAATCTGGAGCATTGACAACTTGGCAACTGGTGAAGCAGACTAATAAGTTTCTTCAATATAAAACTTTAGCGCTCAATTAAATGACAATAATCCGGTCTATTTCAACTACGATTGTAATTACAGAATTCCTGTTTAAATTGTAGTAAAATCTACATGATTCAATCCGTCTAATCGTCAATTTTAAATTACTAATCATGAATTAAATGGCGAATCTACAACAAACCATTAGATTTAATTAACTATAAACTTAAAAATAAGCACAGCAATAATTTTCATGGAAAATTGACAACAAAAGTGTGTTTCTAAAAATATAAGTTACATGTATTCATAATTAATAAACCTAATAACGATCGCTTATTATCGTTTACTTTCATTAAAGGTATTATCAAGGCAAAGCATTAATTAAAATGTAATAACTAACTAATATTGGTATCAAAATTGTGACACTCTAGAAATTGATTTTGTTTCCAATTAACTGCCAAATTAAAGAAAACTAAGTAAGTTTTTATTTGATTTATTTAAAAAAATTGTTGCGAAGTATATGGAGGTATATAGAAATAATTGAATTATTCAAAATGGTGTAAAACCGTATTTGAAATGGAATTACTATAGTGAATCCTAGAGACACAAAACAAAAATTTTCAAACGCAACATTACAACAGTATATCCTTTGAAAAGGAATAAAATAAATTTTTTGACGTAAATAGCAAACTGATACGGTAATCCATTCTGGAGCTTTTTGGAATCAAGGTAAGGCAATTTTCAAAAAATCACTACTCCAATTTGAAAAATGCTAAAAGGACATTCCCATGCATTTTTGAATTTGAAGGCATCTGTATTATGGCATGTATGTCTATTCGCTGCTATTTCTTGATCCTGCTTAATCTGAATAACTATTAATTTAATGCTAATAATGTTTTGGAATCACTTTCCTTAACTCCAAGGATGAAAATTCTTAAAAATTAATTCTAGGTAAGGTAATTCAAAAATTTGGGCGCAATACCTCCTAAATTACTAACTACGTTTGATTCTGGTTTTCTATGCAGGCAATCACTTGCTACAACCACCAAGTGTCTCAAAAAATAAATGTTTGCTCTCTTTGATTTTCATCCAGTTTAGATCTCACCAAATACTGAAACCAATGCAATGAGCTTCTAATTTCCTGGAATAGTATTCCGATAACTAACGATCCTGTTTAACCAGAGTATTGATACAGTCGGCGTTCAAAATTATAAAATAGGTTTGATACAGAAATTATTTAAAGTGATATAATTTTTGAAATCTATACAATTAATTTATAATGCAACATTAGGAAATAAGTTGCAGAAAAGCAGACAAAGCCAATGTAAACTATTTCCTAACACAATACAAAGAGTATTGTAGTCTGCAGATTATTCAGGGTGCTAAGTAGTGCGGTGATGTCAGATTGCAAGTAGAGGAGCACGTTTACAACTCCTAGATGAGTTACGCACATTAAGGCGTGCATCCTCCGTGAGCGCCTCGTTTTAGACTTGAAAAAACTTAGTCAAATTTAAGATAATATAAAAATGGTAGATTAGAATTCTAAATGAATAGAATAACAACAAAGTGAGAAGCTCTACAAATGTAAATTTTTAATAATATGATCATTTACAAGGCTACTCGCCACAAAAATCGTACAATCTAAACAAAATTTATAGGTAAGCACACAAAAAGTACGCCAAATTTTTTTTCGCTTACCTACAAATTCTTGTTCGGATAGATTTTTGCATGTGTTCATATTGTTAACAATTGCACCTGTAGAGTTTCTCGCTTATACTGTTAATCTATTCATTTAAAATTTCCAGCTACGCGCGTATAGGAGTACTCTTTACAATATTTATGTTTACATCAATTTCTATCCTAATAGATGGCTCTGCCATTATGTAACCGCACTTGTTATGTGCTTAATATTGAGATTTGCACTTCGAACAGCGCGCCAAGTCTATCTTGTCCTGACGATTCCTAACTTTGGCGCGCTGTTTGAAAATGCAAACCTTTTTGTTCACTTACCTACAAATTTTTGCTTAGTTATTCGATGTTTGTGGTAACTAGTCTTACACGTGTTCATATTGTTAAAAGTTTTCACTTGTAGGACTTCTCACTTATCTTATTATTCTATTCATTTAGAATTTCAACCTACATATGCATAGGAGAAATCTTAGCCATTTTTATATTTATATAAATTCCTATACTAATAGATATCTCTGCCATTATATATCACAAATTAACTTGCTTTGCCGAAACAGCATAGAAAGACAAAGAGTTTCCCGGGTCTTTTTATGAGATTCCAAATGAAAGCAACAATTTTTCCAACTTTCGCCCTAAATAAACCCGAACGAATCAATATATCAACTGCTTATACTTTTACCAAAGATACATCAAAATATGAAAATTTAATTTTAAATTTTTGAATTGAAGCTCCCTAGGGCACTGTTTTAGGTACAGTCACCTAAGCTGTTTCAAGATGTGTCAGTACTTAAAACTACGCTAAATTTTGATATTCTATGACAATTTGATGCGATTTATTTTTGGATATCCTTCTTGTTTTTTAATTTTCAAAAAAAGGTCGCCCAAAAATATTGAAATTTCTCTATAGATTCTGCAAAAACACGTTTGAAACATACTCTTATTCACAATGGAACTCGGCGTTTTTTAATCTTCAATTCTTATATAGCACCTAAAGAAAGTAAAAACGGAACACAATTCCGACCCAAAATGATAGTATGAAAAGTATTGTGAAAATCTTAAGTCGATAGTAGGTCTTAAAAATGCATTTAATGTCTTTCGCGATTTTATAATTTACCCAGGGAGTGTTGCTAGCACCTCCTTGAAGACCAACGAAGAACAAATTCAAGTACAGCCAATTGCTGAATTGTACTTTAAAATTTTCCCCGATCAACATTTAAATTCCCCAACTTTTGATATATGCTCGGTTAATTTTTTCAATTTAGGGAGAGCTTATGCAGAGTATGAATTCGATAAACGTCCACTTGACGTGACTCCATGGACGCAAAAAATATCTCCTACCAGGTTACCACAAATGATTTGTTCAAAAAGGAAGCGCAAGTTGAGATAGTTGACAAGTCTGCAAAGTAGGAACTGCTGTAATCCAACAGGAAATTGTCTACCGCCGACTTTTATACTCGGTAAGAGGAAAAACGTAGCACCGAGACTACTTGATAATGATCCTACAGGGAGTATTACCAGAATAGATCAATACAGATAGTTTTCATGATGGTTCTCTTCCTGAACAGCTTTGCCTTTGGATCCTCGATAAACCTTCTGTTCATATAGATGTTAAGTACGCCAAGCTTTCGCATGAAAAATGCGTAATTATCATAGCAGTTTCACCCCATAAATCGCACAGGGTACAGCCCTTGAACGTGGAAGTTATACATATTTTTAAAAATGCATTTAAGAAAGATATGAATACTTTCCAAAAGGGCAATCAAAGTCGTAGAATTAGCCACTACACCGTTGCTGTTCTTATTAAAACAGATTTTGTGAAAGTGTTCCAGTGAGATCAGCTTCAATAAGATTTAGCAAGTATGGTACGGCTTTTCGACAAACGTAAACTTTGTGATGGCAATTTTGCCCCATCTCTTGTATACTTTAATCCAGAAAATCTATCGCTACTGTACACTTTACTTGTTACGCCTGTAATACTATTAATTCTTTTGTATTGAGATTTCTAAATCTATTTCTCCTATTTCCAGTACTTCTACAGACCATTACTGTGTGATGATTTCTAGTCGTGTCGTCAAGATCAATATTTTTACAACTTTAAATAATGATATTGCATTAAAAAACAAGCCAGTATGTGCGCACTACGATTGTAGTATCTCCAAAAATTAAGAAACAAACTAGAATTAAAAGGAGGAAAAGCATGAAAAAACCTGATATTGACTAGGTCATCATTTATGAAAAGTTTAACAGGAAAGCTGCAATGAAGTGCAAAAGCTAATCTTCTGAATTTGAATCAATGGCATCTGGGTCTGAAGGAAGGGAACCACTTTAGGTATACATAATCAAATTAGAATTTCATTACCACAAATATATATATATATATATATATATATATATATATATATTAGGAATTAAAAATATTTTAGAAAAATTCATTCCCTGACTG
>JAHWXV010007772.1:0-24296 GCA_024586415.1 Phrixothrix hirtus | reverse complement strand
TTCCTGTTCTTATTAAAGAAACAAATTCCACATTTTAAATTTGTGGTAAAACTATAAATAAATAATATTTATAAGAATCGTACGTTAATTAAAATATATACAAACATATATATACACACAATTTGAATATATTATAATGTAATAATATAATCACATAAGATTATAAGAATCACGTTACAAATGCAAACATAAAAATTTATTTATTTATGAGGGGTTAAAGATTTACGGAAACAAGTAGTTTAATTTTATGTGCCGGTTCTCAGAATACTCTTAAATGGTAAAATCAGTTTTGGAAATAAAACGATTACAGGTATAGACCCCAGCCCTTCGTATTAGTATATTAGCATAACATTCTATCAGTATTCGGTTTTGTGTGCTGCAGCGTGTGTCTGAAACAAAACATTGACAGAATAATTAGAAAATGTCGCGAGGAAAGCCAATAGAACTAGAAAAACCTTCGGCTGTGTATAATCTACATGAATAAGGGTGTTTAGTGCGACAAATAGGTACTGGAACGAATATAACCAAATCAAGTGTAAACAACATTATCCGGCGGTATGATGCAACGGGTAGTTTTGAAGACCGTAAAAAAACAGAACGTCCAAAAATTACAACAAATAGTGATAAACATCGCTTAAAATAACGAACAACTGCACCTGAAATTGCAGCAGATTTAATCACGGTAGTGTTGCGCCAGTATTTGTTAGCACAATAAAACGTCGGTTACAAGCTGCACATGTTGACTGGCATGTAGCTATGCGTAAATCTTTTTTACGTAGAGGAAGTCGACTTAAGAAGCTACATTGGACACAGAAATATCGTAATTGGCCATTTTACGAATGGAGAAAAGTCCTATGGATAGATGAGTTCAAATTGGAAGTGTTTGGTCAGAGACGACGAGTATTTGTTCGTCGATCCAAAGGAGAGTGTTGTGCCTACTACTAAGCATGCTAGTTGTTCGTTATTTATTTGCAGATGTTTTTCAGACGACGGGATAGGTGATTTAGTGAAAATTGACGGTATCATGCGGATAGAAAATTATAGACGAATATTGAGGGAACCCCAATTCCATCGGGTATGCGTCCAATTGTACAACACTTTATGTTTATGGAGGACACTGGCCCTAAACATACTACCCGGGTGTGTAGAAATTATTTGATGGCTCAAGAGGACGAAAATATTTTAAAACGAATGGTGTGACCTGTTCAAAGTCTGAATCTCAACCCTATAAGTTTCTATGGGACGAACATAATACACGGTTAAGACGGAGAGCTCCAGCTTCGAAGTAGCAAATGTGGATCATACTCCAAAAGGAATAGTACAATATTTCAAGATATACGCTGCATAAATTAGTCGATAAAATCCCGCGAACCATGCAAACGGTACTGGCGGCCAAATGCGGTTTCTTCGACGAAAGAAAAATTTAAGTTGAAAAGAAAATCTTCCTTTCTTTTTATCTAAATTAACTAAAGACAATAACATCTTAGCAATTAAGACTGATGAATGCGAATGTATCACACTTATTAACAAATACACAGATAACAATTATATTTTACTTACTTATAACCCCACCCAGAACATACAGAGTTCAATTAAAAAATGTATACATGCATATAGTGAAGATATTAAAAAACTTATAGTTATCAATTCTACTACCACAACCCTTAAATATTTATCTAAAATTCATAAAGTAATGAACCCGACACATTTTTCTGGTATCCCCATACGCCCCTTAGTAACATTTAACAATTCACCGAGTTACTTTATAGCTGAATTTCTTAACAAAATTTTCAACAAAACCACCAGTAACCAACTCTCTTTTTCAATAAACGATAATTTGTACTTTATTAAAAACATTAAGGATATAAAATCCCCTAGCGGTAGTTCCTTAGGTTTCTTTGATGTTGTTAGATACCGTAATTAACAATTAAACAATTACGCTATTCTAACATTAGGAATTTAAATAAACTACCATTTAATTTAAATTTCTAAAATATTTTTGCTATAATATAAGATAACCAGTAAATTTAAGTTTTAAACCAAGTTTCTCAGGCTACAAAAATAAATAGTTTTACAAGTTTCAAAATGCACCATAATAAACAAATCGCGAGTGAAGTTCAAAATAAGTGTAAAAAAATAAAACTTCAAAGCAATGAGATGTGAAATGGAATTATGCAAGACACATTTTACATAAAATCTCTTAGGGTAAAGACGCCACTAAACGGAAGTACTATTTGCCGACGTCATAAAAAAGTAACCGGGGTTTAAGCCTTCAAGCGCAAAGGAAAAAACAGCGATTAGAACAGAAATCTAACGCGTGCCATCTCAAGCACTAAACCAAAAATTTGAAATTTGGAACCAGCCGATTGGATAAAGAAAATATCGGAGGCATTGTTGAATGCTATAAAAGCCAGTACACGCAATTTTGAGTTAACTTTTCTTGTTTGAGTAAGCTACGCTACTATATTGATCAAGAGAAAGCCGAGTTTAGATCTGTTGAAGTTAGAAATGTAAATTCCATCTTAACTCCTGTCACATATTTGTAATCGTGGCATTAATAAGCCTGAAGTTTACAAATAAACGTAAGTTAAATTTTCGTAAGACGCAACTTTAAAGAAGTACCGCTATATTTGAATTGAAACTTAAATGGGATGTAAATCCTTTTAAGACAGCTGAGCTGGAATTCGAATAGCCAGAAGAAAGCCAAAATATTTAAAATCCGAAGATAATACAAACTCAACGCAAACCGTAAGTGTATTTATGAAATCATATTAGAAACTTTCATTAAACAAATACAATCAAAGTGCTTCATATTTGTTATTTGAATGTTTAAAAATCTGTTTTAATTTGAATAAACACTTTAAAGAACAAGAAGTTCTTTCTCGAATGCAAACAATACAATTTTAATAAATTATGGTTTAGAAAGTGTCAGCAGTTTATATAGAGAAGTAACCGGAGGGGTTGTAAATATTAAATGTTTTCTTTAAGATTTATGTGCATGAGATTTAAATGAGAATATTGTTGACTTGAAATTTGATTTATTTGATTTTTCAATAAATGTATAGAACGTATAAAGACAATGTTACTTGCCTTGGTGAAATATAGCAAAGTCGTTATTCATATAAATTGGTTGAGATCGGTATAACGTCTAACGTAACTATTTGAATATCAAGGTTATGTTGATTTTCTCTCTAGGTAATACGGAATTGTAAAGGTTAGAGTCCGTTATTTGAAAGGGTCTTTATGTTTGACATTTTCCTTAACCACTTAGGACAAACGTACTTAGCTAAATCTCCTCTCTTTCTTAAACACATCATATTATTTTATAGATACGAAGATAACATTGTAATTTTATTTCAGGGCACTAATTTATACCCAAATTAATTTAATACATTTTTAAATATTATACTCCATCCAAAAATTAAATATACTTACGAAATAGCTTCCAAACGATCTATAAATTTCCTAAATTCAAAAATATTAACATTTAACAATAACTTCTCCTTTAACATATATAGAAAAAACTCAAACACAAATCATGTCATTTCTTATTACTCCAATCATCCATTAACCTATAAATTATCAGCCTTCAACTGTTATTTCCATATACTTTTTAGCACACCCCTTAATAGATTTAATGCTAACAAAGGGTATAACACTGTTGTCTGCTTCGTTTGGCAGCTATAAACAATTATAATAAATTGTTTGATTATGTACTTTAGTTACGTAATCTTTGTTTGGTTTTAGAATGAAGTAGACAAACTGATTCGAAGTTGCATTCACCTTTATCAACCACTTCAGGATTAACACCCTTCCGTATAATGGATCTTAATATTTACAATCTATATTGTTACCTGCTAAGAACCTTTGCATAATCGGTCTAGACAAATATTTACGTTATTCACAATAGCGATCTTACCAAATAAATTTAATTCACGCCTTATTTATTTTTCAACAAGTAAGAACAGAGATTTACGATCTATACATTTATTGAAAATTTTAAATTAAATAAAATAAAATAATAAATCAACAATAATCACATTTAAACTATTAAATGCAAAAATTTTAAAGTAACGTGTAATGTTTACAAACACTTCAATCATTTTCCTTTGTAAACTACTGACAGGTAGTAAACAAGACTTTATGATAGTTTATTTATATGCTTTAGGGAAAGAACTTCTGTTTGTTTTTTAAATTTATTTATTCAAATTAAAACAGAATTTTATTTTTAAAATTATTTAACTAACATGAAGCACTTTGTATTTGTTCAATGTGCGTTGTTAAAAGAGTTGATTAAAACACTTACGGCCAATTTTGATTTGTATTTTGTCGATGCTAAAATACTAAACTTCCATCTGGCTATTCAAATTTCAGGTCAGCTGTATGTAAAAGGATTTACGTCTCTTTTAAATAATCCAATTTAAACTTGCGGTCTTTTCTTTAAGATTTGCGCCTATGAACATTGTATGTTATTTTCCTGTTACCTTAGGAAAACCTAATTTACGTTGATATGTAAAATTCGGAAACTTTCAAGATGCCACGACTCACTCATGCGTGATACAAATTAAATCATTTACATCTTCTATTTTCAACAGACCTTACAACTTGGCGTCGCTTGTTTGATTCCCCAGCTATACTCACGCACAAGAAAAAGATGAAATGAAATCGCGTCCTCAGATCTTATATTAACATTCGGACATGCCACTACTGTATTTTCTAACCAATAGCTGACACCAGATTTCAAAAATTTTGGTTTCATGGTTATAATAACGAACGTTACATTTCTATTCACATCGAGGTTTTTCCTTTGCATTTTACAGCTTAGGCTCCGGTTTCTTTTTATGGCTGACAAAAGGTGCTTCCCTTTTGGCGGTGTCTTTACTCTAAGAGATTTTATGTAAAACGTTTTATTGCATAAATCCGTTTTACTTCCCGATGGTTTGAAGTTTGTCTTTTTACATAAGTTTTAAAACTCACGCGCGATTTGTTTATAGCGTTTATAATCTGTAAAACTTAGTTTAAACTTAATATTACTAGTTACTTTATATTAGAGCAAACTTAATTTTAGTAATTTAAACTAAATGATAGTTATTTAAATTTCTAATGTTAGAGCACACAAATACCCGAACAAAATAATTATCCCTTTAACTTGATTTTAAGCTTTTTAGAAAAATCAGAAATAAACACCAACGTTCCGTAATAACTTCCTTAACTTCCTATAACGACATGCAGAGCATACCTTATATACATATACCATATTTTTGAAAAAATAACTCACAACTTTAAACAACAAAGCATTTTAATTTCCCTTGAAAAAGAATTTTTATTAAGATCAATATATAATCAATTTACCAACGAACATAATATATTACTTAGATGTGGAACTTACTTCTTAAAATGCGACAGTTGCTATTTCAATAAAATAAATTCTATTTATTGTGGTAAGACGCCGAAATTTTTATACTCGCTTCGGAAAACATCTTAAACATTCGAGGGCCACACTGAATATTTCTGAATACGGGGTAATAACAAGATATATTTAAACAAATAATATATATATATATATATATATATATATATAACTTTTCAAAACACTCTCCTGTACATTTCAAGCATTTTGATATCCTCAGAAACATTCCGTAAAACAGGCAGCCCAGGTTTCTTTGGATATTGCGCTAACATGCTATTCAAATGCCTTTACAGCGTCCTCTTTTGTTGAAAAATGGATTCCAGGTAATTTCTTCTTAATAGTTGAAAAGAGGAAGAAATCGCATGTAGCGACATTAACTTGATTCCAGCATATGGAAGAAACTCCGTTGTCAACTTTGCAGCATGTGCCGGAGCATTGTCATGATATAGAATAATTTGTTTCTTCTACACCTTTGAGAGCATGGTCGGCAAGCAAATGGTAGCATACCAATCGGCAGTAACTGTTTTCTTATTCTCAAGAGTAACGGAGCAAATGTAACCAGTGCGATGAAGAAAGAAACAATCATTCGTTTAGCAGAACTTCATGATTGTTTCACTTTTGTGGTCCGCATTTCATTTTGAAACATCCATTGGGACGATTGCTGCTTAGTTAATGAATCATAGCACTAGATCCAAGTTTCGTCGCCTGTAATGGTATTGTAAACTGCCTTAGACGTATCTTCATGATAGCGTTCTAGGTTTTCTAGGCAACAGTAGACCCTCGCTTTTTTTTGCTCCTTTGTTAAACGATGTGGTATCCAGCGACAGCGCACTTTTTTCACACTTAATGTGTGTGAAGAATTGTTTGAATTGCAGCCAAGGGATGCATGAATTTTATTATAGGTCAACCAGCGATCTTCTTCAATCATGCGACGAACAGCATCAATGTGAATTGAAGCCATTGCGGTAATCGGACGACCTTCATGATTTTCATTCTCAAGCGATGATCTCCCCCTTTATACCAATTAAACACGGTCGTCCGACTTGGAGCTTCTCCCGGAAATGCATTTTGTAAACGAGCGAAAGATTAATTAAAAGTTAAACCCGAACGAAAATCATACAAAATCATGTCACGAAAATGTTCTCACGTCACTTCCATTTTAAACTGAACTTGAACTTTTCAAAACATTTTCACGATTTACTGAAACGAGATATGGAGTTCAAATAAGGTGCAACTTCCTCTACCTCAACCTCAACTTTGTAAATAATTATTTAGTGTTGCCACATTCAGAAACATACGGTGCAGCCTCGTACTATTCTTAAAAAAACTATAGGCATATATATCAGCCTTCACAAAACATTTGGTATCTGCTGAACACAACATTGACACAAATAACTCCAATTATTATGAAATTAACTTCCTTGCAAAAGTTTCGTCAATACACGAGCTGAAATTTTTTACATTAATAAATTTAGACATCAACATTATCATAATAATAAAAATTTACTTAGTGACAAGATCTCAGAAACTCACTTACTTTTCAATAACATCTCCATTTTGAACAATTTAAATTAATATTATAACACACCATTTAAATAACTTAATTTTTTCATACTTATTTAAAACTTCATTTAAAATTAAATTCTCTCTTCACAGATTCCTACTATCCTTCCGACACATTTTTCCATAATTAATATTAAATGGCGATCTCTAGTCTTTCAGCTTATTTTAAAAGCATTTTTTGTATATCTTTATAATATATATGATTTTACGGACATATTCATTTCTTTTAATTTTCAACATGTTATTTGCCAGCACTTCCATTTTAATAGAATAATTTTAGTTTACTTTATATTTCATTAGAATTGTGATGTTTGTATACTTATTAATTAAAAACGAAACAAAACCAATTAATTTTAATAATTTATTAAAGTATTATTATTTCAAAGAATACATTTTCACTTTAGAAATGTTAATTCTTTTTATATTTCACTTTATGCAATCCCGTGTATTTCCTTATTATACATTCTGTTCATTAGCTTTTAATTATTTATTATGTTTTATGTTAGTGCCATTCAAAAATATTTTAATTATTAAATTGTACCTTTTGAATAATTCATACAGTTCTGATGATGTCTACGCTAATTAAAATCATTTTATTTTAACCTTATGACAAAAACGTTCAACTTTATATATTTATTTTCATTAAAGAGATATACCAACATTTTCTTATATTTTTATTAAAATACTTTGGGTTAGACTACTAGATATTTAGTTATAATTAAACTTAATACCCAAATAGATCAATTACAACTCATAAATTAATTAAGTTTGCACTATTTTTAATAAAGCAAGTAAAATATAGTATCATTAGGTTGTGAAGTATTTGTTTCATTTTTACAAATTTATTTAAGTGTCCATTCTATTATGAAATTTACAGAGAAAGTTGCGCCTACATATTAACATTTTAACTAGAAAGTTAAACTGTTTTATTGTAGTTTGTTCAACTGTTAACAGAAGTACCTCACTAGTTATTGACCAGAATATAATTTTCTTCTCGCTAATTAATATGCTAACAATTAGATACTGAAAAGGGAAGATACGAACTCTACCAACTCTCTGCTGTAAGAGCTACCTGACAGGCATCCATTGCTAATGCTTAAATATCCCCAACCCAAAAACGTATGCGTTAAAATTTTCTCTCTCTTGAACTGGATAGATATAAAATCTAAGGTCTATTTAAAAAAGACTGCGTTGTTCCGAAAATAAATAGCAAAACGGTCGAGAATTTAAAACGTTAAGTTCTCCTTTTGAATATTTCCTAAACTTACGTAAAACAAAAATTAATAACTACATGTTGTTTCTGATCCACTTTTGAGACAAAATACAGCAAACGTATTAAAGGGCAGAAAAGCTAAAGAAATTAACCAATTGATGTGATATTTGTCAGTCTTATGACAGAAACTTGGCAGATCATATTCTCTTAAAGCAAATATATATTTTTTCAGTATCAAAGCTGCGACTACATTCACCCTAGTAATTTATCATACCTCTTATTTAGTACAAGTAGACAGTTATATAAGAGATATTTTTCTCTAAAGTTAAACTCCCAACAAGTAATTTTTGCTATTGTTTTGTTTCTTTTGTAATATTAGTCAAAGCCAATGTATTGTTTGAAATAATGTTACTTCTTGAGAGGAAACAAGGAAACAAGCTTTTCAGCTCTACGAAAATTGGGAAACCAATCTATCAAGTATATAGAAAATATATCGATTAAATGAACAATTTTAATTAAATTTGTTTTTAATCCGTGCCAGAGTTTACTGCTTGTAACATCATGTATAAATAAACTCCCACTTTAGGTAAACGCAATTTACAAACTGTTTATTTAGAGCTTTCAAACACATGAACTATTTAAAACTAAGCTGTTTAATATTAAATCAATTTGCTATTATGAGTTCTAAACTCATTGAAAAAGCGAGTAAGTACTTAAGCAAAAGGTTCTTCTCTTAAAAATCTGATATTAACCAAGAACAATTAACATTTCAAACATTTCAAGGGATACATAAAATATTGGTTTAACGTCTGAAGTAAATCATTAATACCAAATTAATGTAATGTTACTGAAAACGAATAAGCAGATCATATATACTGTGAAACTCTCAAAACGAGAATTATTTTCGTAATCATTTACCGTTACTAAATTGTATTAGATTAGTATTGACTCCGATAATGATTTCAAGAGATTTAGTTTAAATAGAACTCATAAACATTTTAATATTAATAGTAAACATTTTAAATAATTCATTATTTATAACATGTGTCCCAGAAATCTTGGAATAAACTCTTGCCAAGACTTTGACAAGGTAACTCTTTTCTTATTTCGCGCACATATTAAAATTAAAACATCAAAACAAATAACCAACAAACGTAATTTTTATTAGTTGTCGCTGATTACTACAATGTTCACAAAAGAACAGAAGGTAATTATTGTACAAAATTATTTTCATAATGGCCGACGTATGTGTGAACATTTTCAGAATTAATAAATAAAAAAATACAAATTTGGTAGTAATTTGTAATAGTCAGTGGCAACTAATGAAAATTACATTTGTGGTTATTTGTTTGGACGTTTTAATTCTAATATTTGTGTGAAATGAGAAAAAAATTCCTTGTCAAAGAGTTGGCAAGAGTTGACTCGAAGACTTTTGGATCACACTTTATAATTAAACCTAAACGACCCAAAACAGGCAACCCGAACTGCAGTCTTATCGGCCTTTTCAGTTACTAAGCCAAATTAACTCGGTTAGTACAAATAACTATAAAAACGTTTATTATAACAATTATATATAGAGCATTTTTTATAAACCCAAAACGAGATTCTGAAAAGGCGTTATGAATCACTTTTATATTTGTTGCTAAATTATTATGAATTATAATCAGAGATTGTTAGATTTAAACATTATTTAATATGAGGTTATAATAATAAACTGTAGTGGTGAAGACAGCGCATAGCATTGGTAGAACAAACTTGGTAAATTATACTATCATTTCAATACTTAAAACCAAAATAATTAGAAATTAAATTACTAAAAAATTTTTATTCAAAATTTAAGTATAATTAATTCTAAGAGTTCATCAAACTACAATACAAGAAAAATGGCTTAAAAAGACAATTAATACAAAGAACAGAAAATTTTGACGCAAATTGTGTTCAAATTGTCTACCGTCAGTATCTGAAAATGTTGCAAGTGTGTTTGAAAATGGTCTTTGTATCTGTAGTAGTGTATGAGGTTCAATTAAGGAATCAGCTCCTCCAATTCTTTTCTTAGATCTTCTACGTTAGTTAGCACTGTTGATAAATCTGCTGCTCTAATTCACCCCACAAGAGGTGTCCAAACCAGTTAAATCAGGATTACGTCGAGGCTAACGATTAGGAACAACTCTTCCCATCCATCATATATAAATTTCACTATGGAAATTGGACGGTGTGACATTCAATTCTAGCCCAAGATTCTGACGAGCCTTCAAGTAATTTAGTAGGCACTTACATAAAAAGTTTAAAAACACGTGTTCATTCAAATAGTCATCAAAAGAATGCGGTTCAATTATGCATTGAACTAAGATTCCACTGCAAGCATTAACAGAATACACTCTCCGAGAGTGTCCTCCGTGAATACGATGATTAACTTGTGAATATTAGTGCGAGTTTTGCATGTTAACTTCACCAATGTTATTAAATGTAGCCTCATACTTATATACATACATGTAGAATATCAAGTTTTCCTGTATTTTTTCTGAATAAAGTCATAAAAAGTAATTTATTTCTTAAAACCTTGATTTTTAAGTTCCTGCACGAGGGTAATTGGACATGGATGGAATTTATTAGATTTTAATATTTTATCTATTTTATATCTTCATTGGCTAATGTGTACAGTTTTTCATTACATACAAATTACTTCTACTTGATTGCCCGCGCATGTAGCAGTTATACTCATAACTATTGCCTTGATCTTAAAGTGGTTTGATATCTTTCAAAGATTTTATCGGTGGGAGCACGGTGAGTGGGAATACGTTGTTGATATAAATTTACAACAGTAACGGCGTGCTTATGACATTCTTCATAAATGTTTTCGTTATTAACGTACATAATGAATTATTAATTAAACATTATTCCACCTATTTAATTTATATAGCAAATAGACACTTATAAAACTGACATTTATGTAATTGTTGTCCCATTCTAGTTACAATTCATAATAATCTAACAATAAATATAAAAGTCACCTATGAACTGCAATTTAAGTTGCCTATCTGGGGTCATTTAGGGTGGGATAGTTGGTGAATCATCCTGTTATATAATGCTCCCTAGATGCAGTACACACTATTTGTTATGACAAAAATTTGCAATTAACGTATCTTACAAACAAATTGTTGAATTAAAATAAACTAGTTAACAAATTTGCTTAAAATCTACTCCTTAAACTTTTAAAAATCAGGTGTACATCTAGATATCCCTCCCCAATTTTAAGTTAACCATATGTAATAATCCAAAATCGTAAGATATTTCCTTTGAATTAAGTAGCATCATATAAATTTAATGCTTCCATAGCATAACATTAAACACTATCTTATAATTTCTTACATTAGCTGCTGACTCTAGTAGTATAAAGCCATTTATGATAATGGCCATTAAGATATGTGTTTGATTCATAACCTTCACTTTTAAATACGTCTTTAATCATGTTGCAAGTCACTAAATATGTTATATTAAAATTTCAAATTTAAGTATAATTATCTTATACAGATGTTTAATTTTGTGAATTAGAAAAAACTGAAAGGAAATATTTTCTATTAGTTAATTCTAAATAAAAACATCGCATTCTACATTTTTTTGTATGCAACATTCTTTTAGTACTTAGTTTACGTTATTTTATGACATATTACTATTAATATCTACAATGTATATCTTTATTATCTATAGTTGAAATATTACCGAGCATCCTACCATATGTAAAACCCTTTATTGAGTTAATGATATTAACATAGTGTTATTACAATGATACTAGGTATTAAAGTTTACGTAACTACAGTATCTACTTCATAATTTTTATAAATTAAAACACTCTTGGAGATTTTAAATTTTGCTATATCTGGTTTTTCACAATAGCTTAATTGTTAATTCCATCTATTTTTCTTAAATCTATCAGTCACGCTATTTAATTTTATTAAAACAATTGTAAAATCGCCAAATTACAGAACATGTATTAATCACTTTTTGTACTATTTAAATAGATAATATATAGCTTTAGTATCTTTTGATGAGTCTTCCTAATTTTTATTGAATTATATATTTACCTATCAAATAATGTGAACACAATGATCCCTACATATTTCTATAATTGGTTAGTTTTAGTATTTTAATTATTAATTGCTTATTATTAGTTTAACTAAAAACATAGTTGATCGATAGTAATTATGTAAATTATTCTCTATATCCTCAATTTTCAATATAACTTTTGGATATTATATTTTGAACATTATGTAGATATAAAACACTTTATAAATATTTATTCTAAAGCATTCTAAAGATAGCTAACGCTTTATTTCTTGTATATTGTTTATTTCTTTTTGAGACAAATTATTACATATATTGCACCTACATATGAACACATCCCACGCTACAGACAAATGTTTTTGTGTGTAGATTGTATTTCACTTAATTCTTCATTCCACTTTCCTGATGTAAAACATATGTGTTACACATAAACTACTTATAACTATATTTTAATTTTTAAGGGCCCTCTTTGTTAATTATTTGTAAATTTGCAAAAACTTTAGTAGCCAATGATCCTCAGCTACAAACAAAAGCTTTCATGATTGGTGCAAAATCTATTAATATATTGCCAGTTCCTTTTCTAATGTGTATAAAAATAATTACGAACATTATAATTTTGTTGTCAATTTTATTACAATATGTTTTATAACGTAGTTTACTAACTTTAAACTTATTCTATTCTATAATATAATAAACTGCAAGCATGCCTATTCTGATCTGAACTAAACTTAATCAACACCTCTATTTATGACATTAGAAGTGTTTAGCTGTCAAAGATAACATACTGCCGGTTAATCACTTTGGGTGTCACGTAACTCCTCCATCCCAAGAACTGAGCTTGGCCCGGGAATTTCATCTGGTTGTCTTCTGGGGGTTAAGAATTTTTCGTTTTGTATATCTACTCACTAAGTAAACTGTAATTCCTGCAAATAGCAATAAGTATATTATGCTTGGGTAATGGTTGACGAACTTTCTGCTTGATATCGGTGCTATAGGGTTTAAAGGTATTTCCTTTCAGCGAAACGTCTTCAGATCTATTTTTATGTCTGGTATGTTCGTGGAATTTAATTGTAGTTGGATTTTTTCCATTAATATTAGTGTATCATAACTTGTACCTTCGAAGTTAAATTGTTGCTGGCTAAATGTTACTTTACATTTATTTTGCTTTATTAGATATAGATATGTGTACGTGTATGTGTTAGTGAATGGACGTGTTTTGTATACAACAAATTAAACTTATTCAGCAACCTACATGAAGACATTATAATATACCTAAATATAAAATAAATTTATTTTTAAGCTTTATACACAAAACACACACGTGTTAGTGAAATATATTATACGCAAACTGCAATAAAGAAAACCCCGAAAAAGCATTTATCGCAGTCTAAAATAAATGAATTAAGAAGTGAACTTCAAATACATAGTATATCAACGGTTGTAAACAAAAATGTTTTAATTGGCAAATTAAAAAATGCATTAAATTCAAGTTTCTGCGAAATGACTAAAAATCTACGTACTTATAGCCTAGAGCAGGATCCAGTCAAGAAAAGAAAAATAAAATGGACACACTCATACCAATCGAAAATTAATTTTTTAGAAAATAAGATAACCATATTAATATAAATAAAATAAAGAAGAATATTTCTCCTAAAATTGGCACGAATTTTTAAAATTAATTCGACACAAGTGAAAAGCCATGAAACCGTAATATGAACAATTCTAAGGCTTCTCACCAAATGAGTTTTGCCCTAACTAAATAGGTAAAAGTATAAAAGCTTGCATTTTCAACCAACGTGACACAGCACCAGCAGACCAATGGTTTCGCCATAGTGGAGCTCATCAGTGCTGGGTGGCTATTGTTCATATCACAGTTTCATGGCTTTTTACTTGTGCCAAATTAATTTTTAAAATTCGTGCCAATTTTAGGAGGACTCTTCTTTATTTTATTTATATTAAAATACCTCCTAATATAAACAATAGATGGTTCTGCCATTATCTGTCATCAATACCAACACTGGTTTAGGTGTTTAAAAGGAAGTTTTACATTTTGAACCAGCGTGCATAGCCACCCAGCACTGATTAGGCCCATTAGGGCGAGACCATTGGTCTGCTGGTGCTGTGTCACGCTAGTTGAAAATGCAAGCTTTTATATTTTTGCCTATTTAGTTAGGTTAAAAATCATTTGGCGAGAAGCCTTAGAATTGTTCATATTACTGTTTCATGGCTTTTTTTTGTGCCAAATTAATTTTTAAAATTCGTACCAATTTTAGGAGGAATCTTCTTCTTTATTTTATTTATTTTAAAATACCTCCTAATATAAACAATAGATGGTTCTGCCTTTATTTATAACCATATTAAAACAATAGCTACATGTTATACTCTGATGTATAACAAGCCAAAACGTGAAAAACCCAAAACAAACGTCAACACAAAATCAATCTCACATTCTTGTCATTTAGTCACAACAAACAAGCAACCAACGTGCAATGAAAACAACATTAAATTTTTCATCAGTGTAAGCATTGAGAAAGCCGACAAGAAACCAAGAATTTTTTTAATCGCAGACGATCACGGCCGTGAATGGATAAACCTTCTGAGAGATGCGCTTAGTGATAAATATAACAGCCTAATGAACGTACATATAGTCCTGTAAATCCGTTTTAAGAAAGATTTAAATCGGAATTTTAATAAACGTATCTTGTACTTGATGGAAGAGAGGCTTACTAACATCTTAAGACGGGTTTACGTAAACCAACTGGAGACATGTCTTGAGAAGTTCTTATAACTGAAGTCACGCGTAGTAAATATACGGATGAAGTAAATGGCAGGAATTTATTTACTTATTGTGGTGTATAATCTTAAAATTTTACGGACAGTCTATGTGTTTTGTAAGATTTAATTGTTTTTATTATTTGTTTGGCAGGAATTTGTTTAGTTGATGTCCATTTGTAATATTTATTTTTTTTATTTATTTTGTGAATATCAAATATAGATACTTTTACGTTATATGATAAAGTAACAAGTTAGATTATGGATGACGAACACGAATTGTTACCATTTATTGATAGAGTAGAACAAAACATGCGATTACCTAAACGGTATTTGGTAATATAACAAGTGTTATTTATTGCCTAGAATTTTGACTTTTAGATAGATTAGAGATGCCTAAAATCCAATGGAATTTTATTCGAATGTCCAATTTCATAAGCGAATTAAACTTGCTACAATGATTTTTTCCCTTTCTGAAAAGTTTGTGGTCCTTTTGATAACCATATAAATTGCGAATTTTAAAAAAAACTGCCACTAACACTTAATGCAATTTTATTGATACTTATTTGTCCTTTATTATTTTTCAAATCAATTGTATTGACGTTTTTGCCACTCAGAGTATAAATACTACAGTATTAAATTAAAATTCCCTAAATTAAAAGATTTAAACCAGATTCACGCGAAACATGCCAAATCTAGAACCATAGGATAGGGAGTAATTTAAGAACTCCTTACCAAAAACTGGTTTTACGTAAACGTTTCTTATTACCTTTCTTAAAACTACGACTATTCGTACGGGCATAAGTTTCTTAAAACCCAATGCTGTCTATGAAGATGCAATTAATGGCTTAAGAAAACACACCGAAACATTTACAGAAAATGACTACGTAATAATCACCGCGGGAATAAATAATGCTTTAAAAGGAACGTTGTTAAAAAAGATATCCTCCAAAAAATTATAGATGACTTAAAACACAAAATATTGTATTTGTAAGTGTTCCATACTGGGATGGTGTCAAGGTTTGAAACAGGTTTATTTATAACATCAATAAAACATTATTTAATGAAATAAAAGCAAAAAATCACTTCTTTGTAGATAGAAATCGATTATTAGAGAATAGAAACTTTAAAAACGACGGCCAATTTATCAATTCATCAGATAAGATTAAGATTACGAAATAAATTCATTGAAATGACAACTAATTGCATCGAGGAAGTGTTTTCTATAAAGTCTACATATCGTCGCAATAAGCATTGGATAGCGAATGGTACCTGTATATCTTGCAGAAACAACAGGTGCCTAAACTATATAAAAAAATTTACTTCTACAACTGCCATCATAAATTATATTTTGCAATGTAACAAAACACTCGCAAAAATAATAAAATTAGCAAAAACAACTTATTATTCCCAAGAAATCTCTAAATCCTCGAATAAAACAGAAAAGGTATGGAATATCATCCACTCACTTATTGGTAAATCAAAATCTTCTATGAAAACATCTCTTTAAATTCAACCGATAATCAAATCACCGAAAACCCGTTAATAATTTCAAATTTATTTAATAATTACTTTCAAACCGTTGCTAAAACAATAATCAGTAATATAAATCAAACAAACTGCGTACCCCAACCTTTTGCAAACAATAATATGAACACCAAGACATTCTTTCTGCAACTAACGGACTTATTTGAAGTCTACTAGGCAATAAAACATAAATATTAAAAATAAAAATAGCGTGGATATGGTCAAATTCCTCTAAAATTTATACAAAACTTAAGTTTAATGGCCTTAGAAATTCTATCTGAACTAATTAGTCTTTCATTTAAAACAGGCGAATAGCCAAATTGTCTAAAAATATCATTAAAAGGTGGAAATGAAAAGGTGTCGCTAATTACAGTCCTATAGCACTTCAGTCTACTTTTCCAAAATCATAGAACACATAGTTAACAAACGTGTGATTAATTTTTTAAGAACGTCCAATGTTATATCTGCCAAGCAATTTGGTTTTAAAAATACTAGAAATTCTGATGATGCCATTCTAAATCTTTTGACCTCCGTATATGAAAGTTTAAATAGTACCAAAGTAAGTTTAAGTATATTTTGCGATTCATCTAAGGCTATTGATTGTGTAAACTTCAAAATACTACTACAAAAATTAGAAAAAGTGGGATTCAGAGGTCAATCGTCACAGTGGGTTCAGTCTTACCTTTGTAATCGTAAAAAATGTATTAAAATTCGATACCACAATAAAGACAGGCATATTATAGTCAGATCTGATCCAAAATCAGTAAAAAATAGGTTACCCCGAGGTAGTATACTGGAACCTTTATTATTTTTGATATATATCAATGACTTTCCTTCAATTACTACGAGCAATGTAATACTTTTCGCCGATGATACTAATTTAACATGGACTAGTAGTTGTACCTCTGAGTTAAATACTGTTTCATCGTACGAAATCAAAAATATGAATGACTGGTTCATTAATAACAAACTTACAAAAAACGAAACTTATGTTTTTTGGTGGGAGAAATAATTTGATTAAATAATTTCAAATTTCCCTTAATAATATTAGCATATCACTTGTAAGTCACATAAAATTCCTAGGGATTATTATTGATGAAAACTTAAAATGGGATAAACATTTAACAACCTAATCTAGTAAACTTAGCTCTGCGACTTTGCAATAAAAATACTGGTACAAGAAACAAATTCAATCATACGTCGACAGTCTTACTTTACTCTATTCCAGTCTAATTTTCGGTACGGTATCGCTTTTTGGGGTTATACTAGTACTAAATGGTTAAATTTGATATTTAAAGTTCAGAAAACAACCATTAGAATACTGTATGGAAAAACTTCAAGACAAATCTGTAGGGCATTGTTTACAAAATATAAAAAATCTGTTGTGAACCAACACACGACTTTCTCTTACGCACATAGATATGCCAATAGTGTCCACAAGTGATCAGATTATTGTCTACGTTTATTTTGGAAATGATAATTGTAGCGGTCACCCATTCAAGTTACTGAACAGGCGAAAGGCTGCTTAACTCCAGAAATTTTCTCTGATAAATTACTTCAACACATTTTTTCAGAAAAACTGTTGTTCACGTAAAGGGACATTAAATATATAATAACCGTCGCACATTTAAAAATAAAAGTTATAGCTATTTTCGAGAAAATCTTAAGAATAAAATGGCACTTCTAGTCATTCGATTTTACCTAAATTGTTGACGTCTCACGCACAGAAGGTAAAAAACTTAAATATGCAATTTCATTCATATAACATATTTAGTTTTTGAGATATGTTGTTCACAATTAATACACTAAGTACTTCCGGTTACTCGACTTTCGAAAATTTATTAAAGATACAGCTTGATTCATGTAAAATGGAATGGAGTAACCAAGAAATTTACTAAGTTTTAAAAAAATCGTTTGACCGATTTCAAGAAAATCGCGAAAAACGAAAATTCCAAAAATATCTAAAAATAACAGAAATAAAGTGGAACTTCCGATTATCGATTTTAACCAAATTCTTCGTTTGGCATACCAATGTAGTTATGGCCGCAAATATAAATTTTTATTCAGCTAGGACTTTTAGTTTCATAGTT
Source organism: Phrixothrix hirtus (assembly GCA_024586415.1). Classification (NCBI taxonomy): domain Eukaryota; kingdom Metazoa; phylum Arthropoda; class Insecta; order Coleoptera; family Phengodidae; genus Phrixothrix; species Phrixothrix hirtus. The sequence continues at coordinate 5,659 of JAHWXV010007772.1, read as the reverse complement.
ATTTTATTTTAAGTTAACGGTGTAGGTACTACAGGTTAATCAATTTACGGAAAAGTTTCTGAGAAACGGCCCAAGCTATATGAAGATCATAAAATGGGTCAGAAATGAAATAAGCTTTTAAAATATTGTTAGACCTGATTTTAAGAAAATCGCGGAAAACCGATAATTCTGAAAATATCTAAAAATAACAGAAATAAAGTTGTGTTACCGGTTATTCGATTCTAACAAAATTCTTGATTTAGCATACAATGGTGGTTAGGATCTAATTTACAAATTTTCATTTATTTAGGACTATCAGTTTCATAGTTAGTTTAGTCATTCTCAACGGTAACACTACTTCCGGTTACTCGTTTCACGGCCGTTTTTTTGAAGAATTCTTTTAATTATAAGAAAGGACATTAAATATCTAAGAAATATTATAAATTTGAAAAAAATCCATAAAGCCTATTTCGAGAAAATTGCGAAAAACAAAAAAATGACGGAAGTAAAGTGTCACTTCCGGTAATTTTATTTTAGTGAAATCATTGAAGTTGTATGGGAGGATATATGTAAACTTAAATATAAAATTTCGTTTATCTACCACTTTTCGTTTTCGGGATTTTTGTTCACACGCTCACATACACACACACACACACACACACACAAACACACACACACACACACATACAAACACACACACAAACACACACACGCACACACACAAACACACACACACACACACACACACACAAACAGACCAACTTTTAAAAACACGCTTTTCGGACTTAGGGGGCCCCAAAACGTATACTTACACTAAAATTTCGACATTTGAAATTTTGGATTAAAACAATACTTTCTCTGTGCCATATTTCATATAGATAATAGAAAGTAAAAACCCATCCTAAGTAATTTATAAATTCTAGAAGTTGCAACACTTATTTTTAAGAAATGGCCATACATAGGTATAGTTAGATATCTTTGCAGTGACGTCACACTTCACATGTGTATGAACTAAGATTAAAAATATAAATCAAATGAGTGTTTACTTTAATAAAGTCAAATTGCTACCAGTTCAATAAAAATCTACTAGACTTGTCAAAAATTATAACATGAACATAACCTACATTTTCGTAATCCGTAATTAGTTGGAGCAAGCCTAAATTCACATGATTAACTAATCGGAAGAAAGGTAGTATCATCCTATATACAAAATAGCTCTTAAAATTACTTTGTTTATAAAAATATAAAGATGACAATTACTGTAAAACACACAACCTTCCCAACTAATAAATAAGGAAGCAAAGTTACATATTAATCTCAATCAAAAATATGCAACTTATTTCCTTCTCGTTATCTCTCCTTGTCACACTATTAAATTAGTACGTCTAAACTTAGTTACGGAGTTACTCACAAACTTTATATTTAGTATATCTTTCTAACATATGTATATAAATTTAACGTTAAGTTTATTCAGTATGTCGAAGCTTTAACTGTACATCCATGACATAGCTGCAAAGATAAAAAAATCCAACTATAGACGATATGATATTTGTAATTATACAACCCGAAATTCTCACAACTTGGACCTACAAAACCTAATAGTGAATTATTTAAGAAATCTATATTATATATAGGAATGAAAATTTTTAAAAGACTGCGAAACGGTATGAAATGTCTGGCGTCAGATACATTATTTAAGGAAAGATTAAAAAGATTACTTTATGATTGTGCATTCTACAACTTGACGAAATTCTTTGAAGTATTTTAAATTACCTAACCAGACTGTACTTTTTATTTAGTTTGTAAGATTGGTTATCCATCAATATGTAGTCCTACTTATTTATTGAAATACTCATCTATATTATTCTGTATCTTTTTTCCAACAAATTAATGTACAATTTATTATGGAAATATAGTACCTACCTATGCTTTTGAGTGAATTAATTTGGTTTTTATTTCGACAATTTATATAGAGTTCTTCTTCCTCTGGGAAGACCATCACGTACTCATTAATTTTGGGTACTATTTCTACATGATTATTTCCTATGTTTAAAATTGTATATTGACAATTGCTAAATTCCTGTGACTTCCAGAGTTTCTTTTCACATTTCGTATCATGTTCTGTTATTAATTGAGTGGAACATTGGCATATTTTACCTTTTACCTATCATCGTCTAATTTTAATAAACATTTTACGTCTGGAATTATTGTTACATTTAATACATTGGTCCATATTCCCACAGTGGACTGACGAAGTAAATGTAGTAATAGTTTAAAAAAATGTTATACACAATCTTGTCCACAGAAATTAATTTATTTATTTGGTTAAGTAACTACAACATATGTTTCGTCGGTTAAGACATTTTCAAGTAGAAATATGAGAAATTGCAGCTAATTGTAAAAATAGGACATTAAATTAATTCAAACAGTATTGATATATTGTTAAACTAATAATAATTAACAAGTTAATTAAAATGTAAAATATGAAAAATTTAACAGGTTGTGTAGTATACAAGATTCATATATGTTCGTCATTGATGAACAAGATTCATATACTCTTGTATACTACACAACCTGTTAAATTTTTTATATTTTTACATTTTGATTAACTTGAAAATTATTATTAGTTTAACAATATATCAATACTGTTTGTATTTATTTAATGTCCTGTTTTTACAATTAGCTGCAATTTCACATATTTCTACTTGAAAATGCCTTAACCGGCGAAACATATGTTGTAGTTACGTTACCAAATAAATAAATTAATTTCTGTGGAAAAGATTATGTGTAACAATGTTTTAAACTATTACTATATTATTGTTACATATTCTGACACATGCTTAGTGGGTAAAGGGAGTAAAAGATATAAACTTTAATCTATCTTAAAGTTAATTGGTATTGTAAAATAACTAATTCTAGGGGAATCTATTTTACAATTAATCCTATGTATTGATTCAAAATCTGGTATATTTTCGTACTTTAATTCGAAAGGTAATTGATTTCTATAATGTTCAATTATTTGTAATTGTCTAAATAATTCATGTGGTTTAATTATGATTTGGTGAATAGTTCTTAATTTGTAAAATGTAGTTTTCTACGTTTTGTAGGATACTAGATAATGAATTTTATAATATAATTAATTCATTGTATAAGACCTTCGCAAATGACATATGCTACTGTACTGTACAGTACTATACTTTTTACTAGGTCATGAAGTTGCATGATTTTTGACTTTAGCATTATCTCGTTATGTTTTATATTTTCAATTGTTTCATGGAAATTCTTAAATATTTCTTGATTAACTGAATATTTACTCTGTATTTGCTTTTCCAACTAGTTTTGATTACTATCTAAATGTTCTAAAATTCCACTAATTCTTTTGCTATCTTAGGCGTCTAAGTTTCCAGTAAAAAATTTAAATACTAATCCTAATGCATCCATTAGGCTTCTTTTATTTCTACTGGTTTTTTGAAAATTACTATTATTAAATTTTGTTTCTACACAAAGTTTTATAAATTTTACAATTTTATTGTGATTATTTATAAATCCTATATCATTTGACATATGCATCGTAAGGTATTTATATTGCATATTTAAATTATTATATTCTTATACTAATGATTATAAATTATCATAATGTGGGAACGTATATTTGGTTCTTTCAAGTTTATCTTGCCCTAGTGCAATGGACAGGATTCCCGGGTTTGATGTGATATCTATTATTAAATATACAGAAGATTACAAAGATTGTTCTATTTTGGCTTATTTATGAAAGTATTTGGATTTTTTCAGGAATTAAGGCTAGAACATCTAAAGCTGTATTAAAACGATGAAAAGATATTCCATATTTTAATATTTTGTTTTTCTTATTATGATGACTTTTGATTAATTGTTAGATTAAACGTTTCGGGTTACAAACCCTTCTTTAGCGATAATTAAAGTTGCATTATTTTAATAATTGTATATTTATTTATATTTATATATTAAAATTTGAAAAATCCTTTCGTCGTTTTAATACACCTTTAGATGTTCTAGACTTAATTCCTGAAAAAATCCAAATAATATCTATTACTGACGCATTTCGACATCTCGCTAACATCCTGGAAGGGACTCAAGATTATAAAATTGTTTTGTTGGTCTCTTAATATTAAATAAGTGCATATGTTTTGTGGTATTAGTGATTAGTATTGTGATCTGCAATATTTTTTGTGGTTTTTAGTTCTTTATTAATACTTTCTATTAACTGGTGTTTATTCGACGTTTTGGTTTAGCTTGTTTCTATTTATTCTTTACACGACTGTGTATTTCTGATAATTCTTCTCAGCTTTCATTACGTTTCGAAATTATGTTTTATTTATTATTCAGAATGCTTTTGTTAATACTTTTTTGCAATAGTTGCACTCTACCTTCGTGATCGGTTATATAACTATTAATTAGTTGTTCATTTATATCGATTTCAAAAGTTGATCGAGGGTTTAAGTATCCTGACATAATTTTTATTGGTTTCAGTTTAGTTACTAGATAAATTGTATTATTATATGCTAAAAGAGCATAATTTACCTTAATTTCTATTGATACCTTTTTTTATAAATCTTGATTATTAAATAACCTTATGTGTTCTATTAAAGTGGAATGGAATTTTTTTATAAGTCCATTTGATTCTGGATGCTGACTACTAATAAAGTGGATTTCTATTTTTGTAATTTTAAGAATTAGTTTATTATTGAAGTTTTAAATTCTAATCCATTATCTGAGATTACTTGCTTGGGTATATGGTGATGCACTCGTATATAGTACTTTAGTAATTTGTTAGCTACGTCTATACCTTGTCCGCTATTAGGTTTATATGCTTGTGGATATTGTAAGAAATTTACTATTTTCTAAAGTTATACTGTCTACAACCAGGACCTGAAAAGGCTTTGTAGATGTGGCGGTTATATTAAGTTTTAAATTAACTTATTTCCCGTCGTGTTTTGTTGGCTGGAAACCTTCACAATTATTTATATAAGCTTGAATTGTTCTTTTCTGATTTGGCCAGTAACATTTTTTAATTCTCAAGTGTGTTTCTTCTATACCTCTATGAGTGGTTTCTCCTTCAAGGTAATTGATTGAGATTGGCTTCTTCTTCTTCTGTTACATCTAATATTTTTGATGTATATTTAACTAGGATTATTTCTAAATTTTTGAAATATTTTGTAATACTTGACTTTAAAAATATATGTGGTATTTGACTTTAAGTATGAGCAATTCTTGTTCATAATTTGATTTCGAAATTTGTATAATAAATCTTTGTTTAAATTATTCCAAGTGTATAGTTACCCATATATATACAGGATATGGGGTTATTTTAGTTAGAAAGAACTGTTTATCCATCTGCACTTTCATTATCTCCTTAATTATCTATTTCAACTACTAGGGATCAATTATCATTATCTTTGTTTTCTAATTTTTTATTGATTTCTTCCGTGTATTAGGTAATTGTAAATTCGTTCATGTTACTTACACTCAATTCTAAATTTTCAAGGTTTTGTTTATAAATATTAATTGTTATTTTAGTATTTGTGAAACCATGGTAGTACAAGGACAAAGCCGGTACGGGACCGGAAGTGGGTAGGGCAACTGGGTTTCAGGTGCAGGCTCAGCTACGTGTAAGAGCTTAAGTCACGTGACAAGATGGCTG
>JAHWXV010007753.1:0-39731 GCA_024586415.1 Phrixothrix hirtus | reverse complement strand
TCAATTGTATTAATTGTCAATTTTGAGTTGTCAATTTATTGAAAAAGAAATCAAATAGTTTTCGAAACGTTTAATTTTTATTAAAGTTACACAGTTTAAACCAAAAATTGTTTTAATAATAAATAGATTATTTAAAAATATTTTTCAAGAATTTTCAGTGTTGTCCTCGAATATTTGCTAATACTAGCAAGGAATGTGGGGATTCATGTTCTTTACTCGCTTAACAATTACTTTGTTGCGTCTTAAATTGAACGGAACCAGGAATTTCCCGTTTATTATTTTATTTTTCTTTTATCTGCTTTTTAAATATTTCCATTATTATGTTCTAGTAAAATCGCGTAAGTTGAACATGAACGACATGGAAAATCGACACATGTTCTGGATATAAGATTTCAACTTACTACAGGGTTGATCGAATATTAAGCGTCGCAATATTTGTATTGATTCCTGTTTAGTAAAATTCCATGTATTTTGCGTTGTTTTATGATGCGTATTTTTTTTTGGTTTGCGAAAATTTAAATAATTAAAACTATTATTTCGCAATTTTGGATATTTTATTTAACCTCGAGATCGAAGTAAATGATTTTGTGGAATGTTTAATCTGTATTGAAAATTCAACCGTGTGATTATTGTTTCATGAAACAACTAATTACGGGTCTTCCTTAAAAATTAGGATAAATCAGAAGAGTATAATTGGAAATTATTTTCAAAATTTAAATTAATTAATTACTGCCCTACCTCATGTTTGCTTTAAATCTTCCATTTATGTAACCTCCTGTACATTACTTTCGGTTATCTCATATTTATGTTATTAGTTGGCGTTCATTTTTTAAATAATCGAGCGTGCAGGAGGGCTTTGGAATAAAAACAATCTTTTCGGTAAGGAAGTTGTTGTCTTACACGCAGTAAAAATGTGCCAGACTTTTACATTGGTTTTATAGAAACATTAAGTTTTGTTATGCTGAATTTGGGGCTACAAAAATGTAAAATACCTGTACGCATGTTTAGGTCGTTGACATTTGCAAACATGGTTGTTTAATCTGAATTTATTGGGTTGCCACTTTGTTGTTTACAATTTTTAAAAATTAACATTATTTCGGGTTTTTAGCCTTATTTGATTTTGAATTAGTATTCCTGAAATTTGATTCACGCCACTCATTTTCAACATCATTCTTTAAATTGGTTATAATTAACTTACTGAAGTAAACTTCGTATTTTAGAAATTTAGCGGTACGGAACGAAGACCCGTGGAAGTATGTTGCTGTCTCTAAGAACATTCCACGATGTCCTCCTAACTGGTTAGACAACGCTGAATGTAGATGAATCGGTAATCTTCAACAATTTTGTACTACAAATATTATGCAATATTTTTCTATTCTAATTAAGTTTGTAAGTTTTTGAATTTCACTATAATTTAGTAATATTAATTAACAGATTGAGAAACATGTTAGGCTTTATGTAAGTAATTTTTGTTTTCTACGATCTTGATTGTACGTAATTACCCAAAGAGCTTTTGAATGGGCAGGAAGTTTAATAGACCTATTTTAATCATTTCTGTTTATAAATAATATACCCCTATCGTAGGTGAAATGTATTTCGCCAGACACTATCGCCGTTATTGAAAGTTCTATCATCTTAATCAAGATTTAATTAATTATGATTTTAATAATAATTAACAATTAATAATAATTGAAACATTAATTACTTTTTACACTTGCATTAATATCTATTAATTTGGTAATATTACCAATTACTATGTTGTAACCATTCTTTCCACTGTAAACAAACCCAAATAATTTTGTTGTTGTTATAATCTTTTATTGAAATATAAATAATTGAATTGTTACCTTGCTATGTAAAGATTTATTCATCGTTGAAGGCAAGTATTAAGGTGAAGCGGACTTGTTTTGAATCTGCTTTAACTGTATAATAAGATTGAAATAGTAGGAAAATATTTATTAATAAAAATTAAAAATGCTGCATTCTTCTTTTTCGCCATAATTAAACAAATGCTTATTGCTGCCGTTGTAGTTATTTTTTATTTAGTTATAGCGTTTTTACTGGCAAGTATTTGCACTGAGAATAAATATCGTTCCAATATAATGCTCTTACATTAAACAAAACTGTTGCAGAACAGAATTGGGTATGCTTCTCGAAGCTCCCCAAATGTTATGGTGGCGTGCAGAATTTAGGTAGCCAAAAATAATCAAGAAAATAAAAGGTGCTGCCTTGTCTTATTTAAGTTTCTCATGCAACTTCATCCACGACTTTTTGAGTTAGATTTCTAAATTACTACTCCTACTGTAAAAGGATGTTCCAAGATGGAGCATTGCAGACCTAATATTCATAGCAGTCGCAACTTGCTGACTACATTACTTAGAGAATTGTAAATCGTACATATGAACACACTGGGTTGAAATTTCACCGCAGATGATTACTTTCGACTCAGATTAGGAATAGCAAAGAAAAATGAAGTTATCCTGCTATTAGGTGCTAAGTTAAAGCCAATTGACTTATTAAGGTTCATTGTTCCCATTTCGCATTTTTTAATGTGCCAATTGTAGTGCCACGAGATTTTCCTTTAAGCTACATCGTAGTATTGCCGTGACGTGTGATGTGGAGTTGCCGCTCCGGGCGGCTTCCCTTCTTACGGGAGGTACGCCCCTTTTCAGCTTTTTAGGCTTCGAAAATCTTCATGATAGATGTGTAAGGATTTTTGCTATCCCATCTGGGAAGTCTTCGTCTTTCGTTGCCTTTAAGATAATGTTGCCTATCTGGAGCAGCTTCGCCCACTCGAAGCTATGGGTGGTGTTTGCGGGAGTTTGCTGGTGGCCTGCATTGCCCCTCACGGCGTCGACGTAGCTATCACCTGGTCTTGTGGAAGTGGTCGTTGGTTTTTCGGTTGGTGTCGTTCTTGTGGGTAGTTTGGGGAATTTTGAGCATCCGCTGAAGTTAGTAGTGTGGCTGCCTCCACAATTTGCACAGGCTGCTGGGGTGTGCTTCGGCTTTTCGCAGTTGTGCGACTGGTGGTCTTTGCCGCATTTTACTTAGGCGGATGTTGCGTTGCAGTTCTTTTGTGTATACCCATGCTTTTGGCACCTGTGGCATTGTATCTTGACCTGCTTGCGATGAGTGTTACCACTCTGATTACTAGTCCAAGCACAGTTTTGAGGTTGAACATCTCCTTGCCTCCAGCTGTTTTTTGTAGTTCTACGTAGCAGAGCGGCAGTGGAGTTTTTTCTCCTCCCCGGTGCAGCCTCCGTACGGGTAGGACCGGAAACTTCTGACGGACTAGATCCTCTTGGATGTCTTCCACGGAGATGGCTGGAGGCAAGCCCTTGAGTACTATTCTTAGAGGTTTTTTCTTGGAAGGGGTAGGTATGACAAGGGGTGTTGCTCTCCTTTAGGTATTTGGTGATACCTTGGTGATCTCCAGGTGTTGACGGCTGTATTATTATGCCTAAGTCCGTTATTTTAGCTTTTTCGATATTTATGTCTTTGGTTGCAAGCTCCTTGGCCACCGTGGTCCATTTTTCGACTCGCCGCAGTACAATTGGCGGAATGTCTTTGTGCTGTTCACTGCTTCCAGGCGAGCGCCTCAAACATGTTGGAGGTTGCGATTTTAGGGGGCGACCCTGCCCCTTGACTGCTTGGGCTTGTTTTCCGCCCCCTTGCCGGTTTTCTTTGAATGAAGAGTTCTTCATTTTCTTCCGAGGAGTACTCCATTTCTACGTCGAGGAGTTTAATAGCTGCCTTTGCTACCACGTCTTGTTTTGCGTATTCGCGGAGAATACTCCCCGCTTCATTTCCAGCAACTTTTAGCCGACATTTTCCAATTTTTAATATTTTATCGGGGAGGTGGCGAATAACGTCTTCGGCGGGTTTTTCTGGTCGGTTGGGGTCGATATTGTCTTCTCATTCTAAGTAGGCGACAAGCGCGTCTCGTGTAGTGTCGTCCAGCATGGAACTTGATGTGGACATCTTGAGAGTATTAACACTTTTACACCACTAGCTGCGTTGACATTATAACCGACTCACCTCTGTAAACAGAAGGGACTTAAGCTACAGTATTTAAGAATTTACTAGAGCTGCCAAGGAACACAATTGCACTCTTAAAGTTCATTGTTGATTCACAAGAAACCTTTAAGTACAATCCAGTAGATTAAAATTTTTAAGACAGCAAACTAGGATGCTTTATTCCAAATTCGGGATTTAGGGTGAAATTCAAGAACCACACCAAAGCAGTCCTCAAATTTGAGAAACCCTAACTCTCAACTTTGAAAATTTTAAATTACTGTACTAGCCACTTTTTAGGGATTGTTGAGTCAAAGATGTGAAAGGGATCTAGTACTACCCTTGAAGGTTCACTCATTTTTCCCTCATCAATCCTTAAAGTTGGGCAGCCACAGTAATTTTGAAAATTTCAAAGTTGAAAGTTAGGGTTTCTTTTAAGTTTGTAGGTTGCTTTAGGGTGGTTTTTGAATTCTACCCTTATTCTTTAACTTAGTTCTGAATATTTTACCAATTACTTTTAAGCGTGGCTATTTTAAGCTAGAAATATTCCTACAGAACGTTTTATATTTAAAGGAATTTGAAATAGTGTAACCTAGTACAATTGAATTTTCCCGCAGTTATTTATTTCGAGTTTGGTCATAGTTGTACCCAATTTTATAAAACCATTTTATTTCTTAGAAAATGTCCGAACATGATTGAATTTATAAATTCATAATTTAGGCCCTAAAATTCAAATAAACAACCTAAACTCTACAAAATCGGTCCGAATGATATTTTTTAGGCTTTCATCTAATGAAAAGCGTTTTTTCAGTCTAGAAAATAATAGTAGACGTCATATGCTATAAGTCACTGCTATAAAGTGTCTGTCTTGACTCTAGAAATTATAATATCGATTATTTCCTGAACTTTTCTGGCCTTGCGCACCATGTCATGGAGAAGTATTGTCTTCTGAACAAAATTCTAAAGTCTTTTCTACTTCTTTGCTAGTAGAAGTCCCTTGTGTATCAATTATTTAAGGATGGGTCTCAGTCATATACTTAAATCTCATAAAAATTACTATTTTCTGGATCATTATTATAGTAAAGACTCCAAGTTTTAGTCACAGGCTTGACGCTTTCACAACCTTTATTCAGAATTGACATTTTAGTCATCTCCAAATCTTTGTACACAATTTTAGAAATAACGATGTCTGTTATTTTCACTTCAACTTTTGATCCACAAGCACTAAAATTTTAATTTTTTATGGTTACTTTCGTTCATGGATCTATAGGTTTTGCGAATTTTCAGCATCTTAAAACGATTCCCTTTCCCATCGAAACTGCATAGAAAAACTCCTCAGGGTGGCCCTCTCTGTATTGTTTTAGGGCCTAAAATAACCCCCAAAATTTTTTATGTAAATCGAATAACTTGGGTTTAAATATTTTGGTTATTACATTTTATACCTCAATGTGAAATTAAAATAAAGTTTTTGTATAATAATCTACATAGGTCACTTTAAAACAACACTTTTAAAGAGAATATTAATTAAATTAATCAATTTTATTACGTTTCCTTCAGCATTTCAAAACCTGACTCTTTATGTACAATCAAAAATGTAAATTTAGCAATAAACATGATGTTCAAGAAAGCTTGGCCTAAAAACTAAATAAAAAGATCAATTACTTTGATAGCTATTATTTAAGGAAATCTTGATTATAACAACACAGGAAGCAAATTTACATTTGAGATTCACACAATTCAAACACACTTTTATTACGATTTATAACAGTTAGGTAGAAATCGGGTCGTAAAAGAAATGCAATTTCTCTATACTTTTACAAAAAGTTTTATGAAGCTTTGTTATTCTAAAATCGCAGTTCGGATTGCTAATTAGGAAAGTTTTATATGGAAAAGTACAATAATACTATAATCAAACATTTTTATATCAAACAAATCACAAATTATGATTATAACTGTAGAAATTATCAAAACATTGTAACAAACAATTCCATTATAGAAAGTTTTACCTAACAATAAGCTGCTAAACTGTTAACTTCACGAAACTATACTTATCGTTCTTTGCTTAGAACCTACACTTGAAATTGTTTTTCGAGCATTTATTTTTCTTCACAGATTATCTCTTTTAATATTTGCAAGCAATTTGCTTTAGAATAGGTTTTAGATAAATATTGCGTGATCCAACAAGTACATTAACTAAATCTTTAAATTTCCTTGATATTATTAGTATATTGTGTTTATTATAAATAATTAAAAGAGAGATGCAATTAGGGAAAAATGTTAGGAAATAATAACTTAAAAATATACCTGTGACGTTTCTGATTTCCATGACCATTTTGAAAGTAAATTTTAATAACGCGCTTATGCATTATAGCAAACTACACCTAGGGGAAAATAAATGCACTTTAATCAAACGACAAGCAGTTTTGACGTTGAAATTATAAATAGGTAGCAACGTTGTTTATATTCATTATTGTATACATATTACATTTTTAATTAACAACTCTACATCCTAAAAATCATTGTTTGTTACTAAGTTCTCGCCACACCGGCCTCGATTGATGAAGTGCTTCGCATGTTTGTCCCTACATCCAAAGGACGCGGCTTCAAAGCCAATCGAAATCGATAAATTTTTCAGCAAAGAAAAATTTAAAAAGCATGCCTTTTTCTCGGATCAAGAAGTAAAATAGTAGACCTCGTGACAATGTGATGATTTGAACGTTAAAAATCGCTGCTGACAGTGAAACTTCCCCAGATTCGGCAAAATTCTAGTAGACATAGCGAAATGGCCATAGCAGGGCCTAGGAAATTTCCGCATACCTAATCTCTTGTACCTTAAGATTCGGTTTTGTTAAGGAACTTAATAATCTGACAACTGTGGATCAACAAACTAAGAGAAACTTTATGTCTAAAGTACATGCAATTTTTTCCCTGGTTACTTGTCTGGTATTCTGGTGTTCTCTTCCATAGATACATATTCATGAAAATGATCTGACATTTGAAAATTGTATTATAAAATCTACTATGAATTATTTTTCCCAAAATTCGAAACGCGTATGTGGTAACGCTTATTTGAGTATAGTACCGTCATGAGTCCTGACGTCAAATTAGCTCAGACGTACATTTTTATTGCCACTGTCTGCTCGATCGCATGTTATGAGAGATGCCTTTTAAGCGATGAAGGAATATTTGCAAAAACTAGTGAGAAGCTAGTGATGAGACATCGATAAACAGCTAAATCATCCAACAATCTTTTTGTTACGAATAACATTTCATTACTACGGTCTTTGTCGGTGTTACAAGTTGATTTTCAAATAGACAATGGTACAGCAATGTCATCGACTTGCACAACTGTATTTGACCCAATCTACTTGCTATAATTCTGCCCTACCATTAGAATCTGCATGTTTATGACGTTTTCATGGAACCAGTTTTTACGTGTCAACCGCTTCTACTAAACTTACATCACATATTAATTATATTACAATATAAGATGGATTACGCCGTCTATTGGTAAAAAGCACTTAAAACGAAGTTATGTAAATGTAAAAACGGTGAGAACTTCTATACAGTGTGACTCAATACTGCAATAACGCCAACCCAGATAAAGTAATAATGGCATCTACAGAGTGTTTCAGATAATATGACATTCCTTTTAGGGGATGAAAGGAGATCATACAGATACCACAATATGTATAAAATTAAAAGGAATACGAATACCAAAAAGTTCTTTTTTTCTAATTATGTACGAGTTTCCTACGATTGTATTAGACTAAAACTGTAAAATCATGCATAAAATTATTATTAACCTACCTAACACGTAACGTAAGTTACGCTTTTACACCCGTAGCAGGCAAATTTCGATTCGTTTACTCTAATAAATTACAGAACAAGGATATTTCTCTTTCACACAATTGAGAGAATTTAGAAATCATAAATACATTTTTCTAACAACCTTGAACAAGTTGTTTATTAATACCTGACAATAATAAAAATAGTTTTTAATCATTCATCCCACTAAGAAAGTGTGTTTAAATATAAAGGCAATTTAAGCAATTATTTATTGAAATTGTTTAAATAACACTGCAATTTTACACCTAATTTCTTAAATAATTCAACGTCATTCTATACTTAAAATAAAAAAACAATGCCTGAATAACAACTAGTTTTACGCTGTCCTAATTTAAATTATTATTGATAAGACCCTGTATTTTTAAGCAAGTGAAACGTGTTATGGGCTGATTACTTGTTGAGAATTTTTTTTTATTATTTTATCATAAAATAGGTTAATTGTAATAAAAATTTAACTATTTGTTCATTATAACATGTTTGTAAGAAACAAAAACAATTTTTCAAAACCACTTAAAGGTATACATAAATTTCCATTGTTCTTAACACATAATTGAGCATAACTTATGATCGTTGCGTATATTGTAACGAACAAATTAGCATTAAAGCACTAGTTAGTCAACACTACGAAAGGCATTTACTCGCTGAAGTTAATCTTCATAACTCCATTTACCAAGATATCAGTTAATGACATTTAAAAAAGGTATGCTATCAAACGGTTGCTTTTATGCGTCTGTTTCAAAACTTAAAGAAACACGTACAATTTTTGCTTTACTGCGGAAATGTTTATTTAATAATCAGCATTCGCTGGAGGTTAGTTATCATATTTTAAAGCATGTGAAGTCGGCATCGTCATTTTATATTCATGACCGACTCGTGATTATTCAAAAAAGGTACATTGTGGTATGCGTATTACTTTTAATTTTACATAAGATGGTTTCTATATGATCTGAAACACGCTGTATTAAAAATACTCTAACGTTACAATTTTTATTGCAGCATTAGGCTGGCTACAAAATTCAGGCTGCAAGGTAGCAATAAGCTTTACGTATAAAGAATTATTAGCGTACAGTATGCAATAGCTCCCTAATCCCTTATGTAGAAAAAAATATAGGCTTTTTGAAAACCGTTTGAGTATACATAAATAAATACGACTAGACATGTTATTGTTTCGATTGCATGATGTAATTACAACAGACATCTTGGAATGCATTATTTAAATCTGTATCAAATTGCAGAAACTGCAATAAAGCAATTCCTGTGGACCCATCTCTTTCAATACAAACGAATGATTCACTTTTACTCATTTCTAGATTTGTATGCATAAAAATTAAAACATTAACTTTTAAATATGAGAAAGAACGACAAAGTTTCAAACGAAATAAAATAAATTCAATGCATCTCGATTGCCATTATTTTTCAATAAAGTGGAACATTTATTTGGTTGTTAAATCATGAGACTTACCCGTAGCCAGAAAAGAAAGAATTTACAATTTACGTATTACGCCGGCTTCGGCAGGAACAGAACAAAATCTGTCAATTTGATGTTGACTAGCCTATCCATAAGTACACAATTGCAGAACAGCATGTCGAACTTGAAAATAAACGTAATGAAACTAATGAACACAAAAGTAAAAACTAAAATACTGCATAGTACGAAACGTCAACGCTAGCAATAAGTTCAACGGCGTTTGTTAAAACAAAAGAAGATCCTGATGATAATTTGACATTCAAGTATGAAAATCTAGGCACAACTAAAGATGAAAATAAATATCCCTGATTGTGTACATTTTAATCTAGGAAAATAATTCTACACTGACTCACAACTTGACCGCATAAGGCAATGCTTTTCAAACTTTTTTGGATCACCACCCTTGATTGTGACTTAGTAATAACGCCTCTCATCATGTTCTGTGTACATGGACGCATCAGGGCTTTTTCTAGCAGACCAAAAAGTGAAACGAACTGAAATATATATTATGTCTAACGCCCTCTCAGTGTAGGATATGAAGGACTTCATATTTTTATTACTTATTTGTTGTGTTGCACAGCTATATGTTAGGCTATTCCAGAAACTCTCAAACAATATTTATCAATACTCACATTTCTAATGACATTTTTTACAAACATTGTTTTTTAAGTTACCGTGGTTAAAGTTTTCGCACTGTATCAAAGTCACTCTGTACAGAGACCAAAATCAATGTCGCACCTGGAAAAACGGTTGCATTGGAAATACAAGAGTACTATATTTTCCT
The DNA here is from genome assembly GCA_024586415.1 of Phrixothrix hirtus. Taxonomy (NCBI): domain Eukaryota; kingdom Metazoa; phylum Arthropoda; class Insecta; order Coleoptera; family Phengodidae; genus Phrixothrix; species Phrixothrix hirtus. The sequence goes on along the minus strand of JAHWXV010007753.1, from coordinate 29,616 downwards.
ACTGGGAACTCAATTTTCACCTATAGTATGGAAGCTCACGCCGTTTTTACAGTTTTCGATTATTGTATCATATTTATAAGAAGTACTTTTAATTAAATAAAAAATAAAAATAGTTTTTCCCGTAAAGTATTTTATTAATTATTAAATATAACCAATACCTCCCGCAATCCGATATACATGTTTATCGCCTGACTTTATAAAAACACAATATAAATTATTTTCAATTTAAAGAAATTAGTATAACAGCAACTATCAAAATGATGGTGTATAATTTTGTTATCTAGAAAAGCTCTGTTGGATTTAAGAATAATATCAACGGATATCTTGGACATGTTACGTTACTAATATTAAAACAACTCTGTACAGGATGGTACTAAATTACTGTCATACATTTTAGTATTTTGCATCACTAATAATGTAATTTTTCTGCATAATATAATGGTGAATATGTTATAAATGTTATAAATAAAACCCTTCACCGTTCTATACGGGTTTTGGATTACATTTAGACCGATTCATCGAATTTGAAGAAGTAATGAAATCATACTAAAGCCTAGAATAAGGCAAGTATTATACTCCTACACTCATTGCAAATTAATTTAATTTTTATAATCTTAGTTATTGTTGAGTCACTCTTTAGTAAATTTGTTTATGCCACTAAGTGTGGTCAAACAATTTTTCTTAGTTCTGATCTATTAATTTCAAAGCAATTCTCCTTATTTTCTCATGTTCTACTGATCATTTAAATGAACGACAGTAATTTATTAGCAACCTGTATAATAGTGGTTGGGGGATGTAAATTTTGAATAAGAACTTTAATACATCGAAACCAATTTTTGAGTTGCTTGAAATATTTTGACCATCTACTCATATTACTATTACTTTTGAGGCACATAACATGTTTCCATCAAATCCGTAATGCCCAAAGGGTCTCAGAGAAATTTGGCATTCTATGACAATTTTTGCTCATCTTTCTGGTTCCTGCATTTCGTTTTCCCTGGAAGGTTCCATACGCTATTTCATTGCACTGGTTCCTTGATTTATTGCGCAACTTCTTATTCCTTTACATTCACTTTACTATAATAACTAATCTCTCTGAAATGCGAGGATTTTCGCAATTTTCTAGTAAAGCCTATTCTTTTTTCCTGTCGTTACATTGAAAATTTTGCAATCTACTAAAGTAGATCTCTATTATCTAAAAATTCTCTTATTAATTTTGCCCAAAGAATTCGACAAAGAAAATTTCACACTTCTTGAATCTCGTCAGAAACAAAATTTTCTAATACTTTGTATGGCATCATCGGGAGTTGATAATTATATATCATTCATTTTTAATCGGAAGAATAAAAAGAAATCCGAAGTTGCCATTCGGGGAAATTTGCCATACACCATCCATCAAGTTGTAATTTTTGTCCATCTATGAATAAATTTTTGATGTATCTAAAATATCATGCAAGGCCTTACTTGTTGTCGTTATACCAATGTTTCTAATAATTGTGTATGTGATTCTTTTATCATCTTCAATCATCCTTCGTAATGCGGCATGATTATCTTCGATGTTTGCAGAAATGTGTCTTCCTTCGCATAAATCAGAGCTAAGTGAAACTTTTCCAAATTTAAATTCGTTGCACCAACTCGAAACATTTTTTTAAGAAAGTGCTTAATCACCAAATGTAGCGCAAAGTAGTTCAACACTCAGTTTGGAGATAAAAAATTTTAAAATATTTGTAAATCGTGGTTTTAACAGTATCGCTTATATACGTTTACAGTACACCATATTTACTTTAAAGATCTAAGAATTACTGCTGTAGTTATTAAATCCTAATTAGATTCAAGACTATGTTTCACGGAGTGTTCGACTCTTGAGGCCCACCTGGTTATTATCAGTACTACCTTCATACTTATTATACACTATTTAGATTCATTGAATTATGTTACATTAACCTCTTTGTTTGTTTGTTCGTTTTGTGACTGAAATTTCGAGTTGCGGAAATTTCCTTGGCCCTTTTAGAGCAGAATTTCCAAATACCCATTTCGCCATGCCTACTAGAATTTTGCCGAATCTGGAGAAGTTTCACTGCCAGTAGGGATTTTTAACATGTCAAACATCACATTGACACGGGACTTGCGATTTTACTTCTATATCCAAAGAAAAGGCATGGTTTTTGAATTTTTCTTCACTGAAAAATTTACCAACCCCGATCGGGTTTGAACCCGCCTTGCTTGGATATAGAAGCAAACATGCTAACCACTACACCAACCTAGCTAGCTTTATTAACCTATTGCTTTATTATGTTCTTCTTTAATTAGGTATTTAAAGTATTTCTTTTTTCATTATAAATCTGTTTAGCCACACTTTGTTAATATTTCTAAAATGTGGATCGAAAAACAAAACTTGAAGTAAATATTAAATTTCAAATAATTAATGAACAGTATTTGCAAAAACGCTTTCATCGATACAAAGATTTAGCTTCCTATACTTTCAAATCTCTTCACAAACAGCTTTTGGCGAAGCTTTCTATGAGTGAATTTGGTCCCTTTTTTTCAAAAATTAAAAAGATGAGTACAGATACAAATGCCCCAAAGAAATTCTAGACCGGTATTAAAAAAAATCTGACAATTTAAGCAGTTCAAACGGCAATTAAAAATTTGAAGGGGGAGGGTCAATTTCACAATGCATGACTTTAAAACGCTAAGTTTCAACGTTAGCTCATCTATTCTGTAATCGTTAAAAGTTGTTGACGATCTGCCAGAATCCTGAGACTTCATTTTGGTGTGATGGAAGGGAGTTGTACAGTGCACTACCAAAGTATCCCATCCCCCCTTTATTAGTTTTTGAACCGCTAGAGAACAGCTTATCTTCTTTTAGAATTATGTAAACCACAATTTAGAGAACTAAAAGAGTCTTCAAATGTGGTACTACACGAACCCCCCCTTTCAAATTTAAAAAAATAAATGGGCAATTATTTATGACGCCATTTTGATTTGGATTTCAACATATACACTATCAAAAAATAGTTGAAGTCGTTCGATTTAACATTTTTTATCCGAACTTTCTATCTAATTGTCCAAAAGTTGACAAAGAGGGAGGGACTTTAGTAGAAAGTAAAAATGCCGATCGAAATCTGTAGTTCCGACCACTGGAAAATATTTTTCCCAAAATCGATCACTTTCTGCAAAATCGTAAACTACCTCGAAATGTTTCACCGGTCATTTTGATCAATGTGCATCAGTGCATTCGCGTCTTTGAGATTAAAACCTCAATCGCTAAAGCTAGTCAACAGACTAGCCGAACTACTTGAATTCCGAAGAAAGCGGCCGATTTCAGAAACGTATCTTTGGAGCACAAAAATTCTTAGAATTTGCTCACAGATTCGATGGTTAAGGAATCAATTGAAGTCTCTTGATGGAATATCAAAACCCTGAATAGAATGTCAAAATTACCAAAAATGTTTGTAATTTTTTTAAACCCCACGGGGTGGATGTTTGACGTTCTATTAAAGAGTTGATAGTTAAAAGAATTATAGTGGATCAAAGTTAGGCAATAGTGAAATTGGTGTTTCAACTGCTTAATATCGATGGATATTTTAGAACTCAGAACTCATCTTTTTCAAATTTTGAAAAAGGGACTTTCGAAATGTTAATCTTTGCGAATTTAACCGTTATGACTTTTATATCACACATTATTCAATTAATGTGTGTGATGGTTATCTATACAAACTACAAGTGACCACGGAAGCACGGAGAAAGCAATTCTAGCCGTAACATTAAGGTATTGGAAAATAATACAATGAATTAGATAACAACAAGGTTGGAAAATATAGAACAAACGGCAACGAAATTAAAGTAGCGACGAGCAGAACAAATAATAAAATGAAGACCAAAAACTGCTGAATGGAAACTTTTGGGAATAAAAATTAAGGCAGGACATCCCTCGCCAACTTATTAATATATCAGAAAAGCAGCTGAAGTAAAATGGATATCAAAGTCCAAGACTGTAAAATGGAACGAAATGGTGGGGGTATATTTCCGCATGCTGATGTTAGATTGTTAGAGAGAGCGAGCGAGCGAGCAAGTGAGAGAGAGAGAGAGAAAGAGGGATGGGTTTATTTGGATATTTATTAGATACACTTTCACTTCACTAAGAAACCGAAAAATAAAAGTAACCGTAGATCATTACACTTAACGTGACGTGATATTGACGTTATCATATTGTTACAAGAATCATCGTGAAGTCTTCTAGGGCAAAATTTGTATCGCCATCTATTACTTTATATTGTACTCGACGAATACATAACGATGTTACATCCATTTACTTTAAATTAATGCTTTCTTCGTAATTTACATTAAAACTGAAACTTTTGCGCTTGTATTCAATGTTCAAGATTGTAAAAAGATTCGTTTAGAATTAATTTTGGCTTGAATTTTTCCGTTAACCCTTGTAGTTTCTTAACAAAACCAAATAGCATTGTTGCAATTTGTTTCAGTTAATAATTTCATTTAGTTAAAAGTATTACCCAAATTAAAGTAGGTTATTAAAAAATTAAACAAATTCTAATTTTAATTAGTTTGAAATTCTGCAATGCTCGCCCTTCGAATTAAGTTTAAATCAATTCCTTTTAACTCGATGATGTAACACTAAAATAATAAGAAAATAATCATTATTCACAACTGAGAAAATGAGTTTGGATTTTCTAAAATAAACGCTTATTCTTATTTTTACCCGAAAACCTATTAAATCAATCATAACGACCTCTGATTTGGAGCCACGTTCAAATAAATGTTAAAAGATAATAGTAGAAGCGTCCTACAAAATCCCCAGGGTTCTTCAATCGAAAGTAAACATTAAACCGCAAATACATAACAATAACACAGTAGTTGACAGCATTTAATGCGTGAAATGGGCGTTATTTGTCATCTACAACAATGAAGCAATTACCCCCTCAACATTCCATGAAGAGAACATTTGTTAGTAGATTGAGTAGTTGTCTATCCTTTAGCAAGTTTGTTATATCGCAAATTGAGAACGAAATGGTGTTATAGGATGGTTTGGCGGTGTTTATACAACGGTGGCGCCTCTGTATCGTAGACCGCGTGATAATTGCCGAGAGGGTCGATCTGTAACTCCCCACAGTTTGGGGTTATTTGTCCCTAGGGATCCATTGCCACTATTACACTGTCGCGCTGTTATTTCCCGTAACTATATCGCGTATTCGCGCAAGCTTTTACTAATTTTCTGTACAATTTATGTAATGCCCTTAGCTCTAACTTCAATTACACCATACTATTGGATTTACAGGGGTTTATTTAATGTTTTGGGATTTATTTGCTTTATTTTAAGGGACATTTTACATGTCTAATTTAAGACTGGTATAATATTAGCTTGTACTGCTTTTAATTGTCAAGAGTTAAAACCCTTTATGGCGAATTTAACTTGTTCTTACATTATATCATACCCTTTGTGTTTATTTGTTTTTTTTGTTACTTTATTAATATGGTTATTGATTTTTTTGACAATGTTAACAAACAATAAATTTGAATATTTATATTATCAATATCCATATCCAATAAATTTCCAAAAATACTGAAACTTTGATCATACATTAAGTTTTGTATCCCTGATATTAGTAAGAATAAAAGTTCATAATACAAATTTTAATAGAAACTTCATTAAACAACTCATAATTATGTACCTATTATAGAAATTTGTGCCTACCGAATGCGACCTCACTTTCAAAAATTATTTAAATCTTAATCATTACATTTTAATATACTTTTATATCCATACTTACGTACAATCCCGGAATAAAGTAATGCCCCTGCAAGATATATTGAATTAATTTATATAGGCAACACAACTAACAATAATATACGAAAAGATGTTGACGTTCTTTTGTTTAGAATTAAGAATTAAATCAAACTTTGATTTTATTAAAAATACCTAAACATGCGTCAGCAACAAATACCTAAATTTGCGAAAGCACATATTAATTAAAATATAATGAATATTTCCAAACAGAATTTGTTTAGAATTCTTTGCTAGCTGCTCATATTCAAGATGGGTTATTGCTTTCACGCAATGGTTATAGACTACACACCATACTTTCATAAATTTATCTGTGGAAGTAGATGCTGAGTATAAGTATAATGCGAAATAAATTATTTATCTTGTAAATAAATATAGAATTAACAAATAATTGCAAATTCTTTCCGTATTTGACTGGTAATATTATATATAATTTTAGTTTATAGGGAAAGTCAGTCGATAATTATTAAAATAATTATGATTGACAAATTTTTTTATTTAAAAAATTTTTGTCGTCAAAATTATTACAATACGACGTTTCACTTAAGGATAAGCTTCATTAGATACATAAAATTATCAATTTTTAAAGATGTCTTAATGAATGATAGAGTTAAAATTAAAAGTTTCGTTAAATGTCCTGTATTATACAAAAAAATTTCAAAATGATTTTTTTTAACACACATATACTTATTTTAATTTTAACTCTCTATCATTCATTAAGACATCTTCAAAAAATTGATAATCCTGATGAAGCTTATCCTTAAGCGAAACGTCATATTGTAATAATTTACACGACAAAAATTTTTTAAATAAAAAAATTTTCAATTATAATTATTTTAATAGTTATCGACTGGCTTTCCCTGTAACCTAAAATTATTTATCTTGTAATATACAGATAAATATGCGCCTTGGAAACGGGCGATTTAGAAACCATGATAACAATAAAATTTTATTGAAACATTGAAAATAGCATTCCCATAATGACCTCCGTTCCTTCGTGAACAATCTTCTAATCACATTACGTAAGAAGTTCAACGCGATTCTACTAACTTTGTCTTGAATAATCCGCTTTAGCTGTGCAGTACTTTGTGGGCGCTGGGCGTAAACTTTAGCTTTGAAGTATTCCCACAAAAAAGTCACAAGCCAATAAAGCTGGTAATCTTGGAGACCAAGAAATTATTACATTCTTAGAAATTATGTGTTGGTAAAAAAGGCGAAAAAAAGCGTTCAGCGAAGCTCTCGCCGTGTGGGGCGTTGCCACAGCTTGTTAAAACCAAAAGTTAACAGCTTGAGAAAATCGATTTAACAGCTTATGGAGAAATGGATGGAGCTGAATTTACTGTTAAAGCGTTTTGGTCATCATATTCAAAAAAATACTGGCCAATAATTCCATGTGATGACATCGCACATCATACTGTCAGCATTGAACTAGTAGTTTCTGATGTAGCAATTTGGGGTCTTCATCTGTCCAATATCCAGGAAGATGAAAAATGAACTTCATCGCTATCCAAAGATTATTAAATAAATGTTGGTGGTCACGGCAGAAGCTTAACCGCTTTACCAAATCCGTTCCCTCCAACTGTAGCACAATTTAAATTTTATACGAATGATAGTGCAAGTACTTATACAAAATTCTTCAAAAACTTGTTTGAAATCTACAATGAAACTGCATGACAACGTGCTAACCATAGCATTCCTGACGTCTTGAATCGTTTGCAGCGTCCGAACAGGATTTTCTCTCACAGGTGGATCAAATTTGATAGCGCGAGTTGAAGGCACCGCATCATTTTGAAAAGTATTGAAATGTTTACAAATAATTCTGTGCAATAACATAACTGTCATTATTGCATGATATTCACTAAATCACTGTTGCATTGTAGCAAAATGCTATTAAACTCGCGTTATTTAAAATCGCTCGTTTCCATGGCGTAACATGTGCAAAGATAACTAGACAAGTATTTACCCAAGTGAGAAGGAAATATATTAACATTTTCCAATACTTTTACTTCTCAGTATTATGGCCTGTAAAGATATTTATGCGTTTTCACACCTAATTTTGGTTTTATTACATAAATTATTGCTTAAGTTATTTTAATTCTCGTTTAATTATAGTAATCAAGCTTTCGTTGATTAAATAATATCTTTTAAAATACAGGGTTGCTTTGAAATACTTTCAGATATTTTAACTCTTTATTCCTTATGCCCCATACATTCATAAAAAAATAATAAAAAAAATTAAACAGCTTTAATTTGGGCACAATCGAATTTAGAAAATTCTTGAAAACTTTTTGAGAACTTCTGATTTGCAATACGTATTATTAGTGGCGACTTTTCAGGTGAAATAGGTGAAGAGCCTCTTCATCGAATTTGTCTATACGAGTAGTTATATCATTATAATATTCATTTATTGAGATCAAAAACATATTAAAATACTAAAAAATTAAAGAATTTCAATTCATAAAGCGCTTACAATTACATCCATAAAAATCGCAAATTATCGTACAAATGAAGAGCTAGGAGTTAGTATGCAAAATGTTTGGACTTGCAGACTAGGTTGTCATGGTAATCATGACGTCAGTCACCTTAGCATATACATTACTTCCACTGACAGTGAAGAGTTTGCTTAAAAATTATTCACATCTGCTTGTACGGTTTAGTCGGAGATTCGTTCCCTTCTAGCTCATCGTTTTTATTCTGAATCCAACATTTTTTGCTCTAAAAGATTTGTTTAACTTTTTTTATGCCAAATTTTCTGATGAATCCAAATCTGGGAAGCACATTGGTCGCATTTAATGGCAAATTTGCGTTTTTTTAAAAATTGTAAATTGACTACGGTGCAACATAATTTTCAGTTTAACCTGTTGTAACTTTTGCAATTTTCAAGTTATTTAAACATTTTTTGTTTATAAATTACGCGCCATTTAATTCTGAGTGCAGCGTTTTTACTAAAAGCAATAACTTATGATTGATATATAAAGAACCAACAATAGTTGCTTCGAGAATTTCATTTCGTATTGAAATTTTCGAGATGCGAGGAAGTTTTTTATTTGTAGATCAATTATAATCGCATTTACGCCGTTAGAATCGTAAAATACAAAATATTTTTTTATTGGAGGATTTTTTTTCTAAAATATGTAATTTTTCATAATGACGAGTTAAAGTTGGCGTTCACTTATGCTCTCAATTAGCTTATGTTTGCTATCCGCTACCACGGGTCGGGCAACGATAAAAACCTAAAATTGCGTACTTTTTTTTATTTTAAAGATTATTAAACACATTTTTCTAAGCGAATATAACTATTTATACAAAGAAAATGTTTTAGACATTTACAATTAAATGAAAATTTTTAAGAATTACATTTACAATAAACATTTTTCTCGCTGAATGTTAGTTTTGAATATTTATCCATTAAAATAGGCGTTATAATATGGTTAGAAAATTGCCATCCAAAGACTGTAGGATCCATAATTTTACAAAGTAGACGATTGGCAGTTTTATATACAGTCGGTCAGCAAAGTATTTAAACACCTTGCATGAGACACTAAAAGGGATGGTTGATATGAAATTCAGAAACTTCATTATATACAATTTATTATAATACTATTTTTAGGAAAGATGAATTTAAAAGAGGCCTTTTATATCAAGGACGGCCAATGAATCCATTTACAATTGTAATAAAAAAAGTTATTAAAAAGAGCGGCAAATCCTATAATATTAATTTTAAAAAATCCTAGTTTTGTGAATATAAATGGTTGTGCAGCAGTTTAATATTACAAAGATTGTTCTATGGCCTTGGTTGCTTTTTAGTAATAACAAATAACATTTGAAATGTGAATGAATGTCGAGGAATTTTGAAAATTGTTGTTGCTGTAGCTCTTCACCAATTTTATCAAACAACAAGCCGCCACTGCGTATTATCACAAACTTTATACCAGTTTGCACTGACATCATTGTACATTTATTCCAGTTCTACTCATATTACGGGTCATTGCAATGTGTATTGATAAGCATTCTGTGTAAATGAAATTCATTAAAAACCTCCATTCTGATTCATTAAATTAGATTTACATGCACGTTTTCAAGCATGTTTATTATCCACTTTTCCAATGCTTTATGTGGAAGTAACAGTTATCAAAAAACGGTAGAAACTTGGTTATTCAGAGAAAATACCGCTTATTTTATACAATTAGTTTGATGTTTCTTTTCATTATTTTTAAACTAAGCTTTATTGAAAAAATAAAAACACAGTATCCCTTTGGAATACGTTTTTGTACTTACTGTTAAAGTTTGAAAGAATTGGAAAACAATTATCAACTGTTCAACTTTACGTAGATAATTTGAAATTATTTATTACTCAATTTCGGAAATAATAAAAAGAAAAATAAAAATCTGGTGTGAGACAACACACGACTTTCTCTTACGTACATAGATATACAAATATGCAAATGTTCCCAAATGATTAAAATATTATTTACGTTTATTTTGCGAACGATAATTGTAACGGTCACCCATCCACGTTACTGGACACGCAAAATCCTGCTTAACTCGACAAATATTCTAAGATAACTCGCTTCATCGCATTTTTTCAGCAAAACCGCCAAGTTCACGTAAAAGAATATCAAAGACCTAAGACTACGTTTTAAAAAAATTATTAAGACGTTTTCAAGAAAATCGCAAAAAACTTAAAAATCCCAAGAATAAAGTAGCACTTCCGGTCACTAGATTTTAACTAAATTCTTGCCATCTCATATTTTTTTCATTTTCATATGATAATTTGTTTTTGAGATATGTTGTTCATAACTAATACTCCAAGTACTTCCGGTTACTCGATTTTCAAAATTTATTAGAGAAACTCCTTGGGTAATATAAAACTAAATTAGATAGCTAAAAAATATATTAAGTTTAAAAAAAATCGTTACAGCCGATTTCAAGAAAATCGTGAAAACAAAGAATTCGGAAAATATCTAAAAATGACAGAAATAAAGGGGAACCTCCGGTTATTTGATTTTAACCAAATTCTTGATTTGGCATACAAATGCAGTTATGACCACAAATATAAATTTTAATTCAACTAGGCCTTTTAGCTTCATAGTTATTTTATTTAGAGTTAACGATGAAGGTACTTCAGATTACTCAGTTTACGGCAAGAAGTTTCTGAGAAACAGCCTAAACTATATGAAAGACCTTTAAATGGCGAAGAAATTCAATAAGCTTTAAAAAAAACATTAGAGCCAATTTCGAAAAAATCGCGAAAAACGAAAAATTCGGAAAATACCTAAAAGTAACAAATAAAGTTGTATTTCCTGTTATTTCATTTTAACAAAATTCATAATTATATTCAAAGATACTTAGGACCTTAAATATAAATTTTCATTTATCTAGAACTTTCAGTTTCATAGTTATTTTATTCACAGTTAATGGTAAGAGTACTTACGGTTACTCGTTTTATGGACATTTTTCTGAGAAACTGTATTAAATGTTTAAGAAATACAATAAATTTTAAAAAAATCGTTAGAGCGTATTTTGAGAAAATCGCGAAAAACCAAAAAATGACGAGAGTAAAGTAGCACTTCCGGTTATTGGATTTTAGTGAAATTATTTCAGTCGCGTGCGAGGATGGATACAAACTCAAATATAAAATTTTGTTTATCTACGACTTTTCGTTTTTGAGATATTTTATTCACACACACACACACACCCACGCGCGCGCACACACACATACACACAACACATATATACACACAGACAGACCAATTTTTATAAAATGATTTTCGGACTTAGGGGACCCGAAACGTGTATTTCCACTAAAATTTCGACATCGAAAACTTTGGACGAAAAAAATACTTTCTGTATACTATATTTCATATAGAAAGTAAAAAGGGGAATTTTCTCTAGACAAGTAAACAACCTTTTAAAATTAAAAAGAACTTACCTGAGTGCTTTACGCTAATCCCAATTCGTATTTTTTTTGCGAAAGCCATCTTTAAACAACTATTAAATTTAAATGTTGTCACTAATAATGCAATTATTTGTTTGTAAATTAAACCATCTCTAATGCTTTTAATAAAAATTCCGAATGTAATTTTTTAAGAACACTGTTAAAATTAGGGCATTTATTTGTGGTGATATAGGTCAAGCACCCATTTATTAGTAAATATACAGAATGCAATTCGATATGTTATTTTAATTTATTTCAGTAAATAGATTCGTAGTTTTCTTGGCTTTGTAATGAATTGTGGATTGTTTTCATGTGCAAAATTTTTCAAAATGGGCTTAATGGAATTTAATAACCTGAAAAATGTATCTCTTTTAATGCGTAGAGTTGGCCGTTTTAGTTTCAACAACTATTTCAAAGCAACCCTATATAAAGGTAGATACTATTCGCGCCAGCCAAGTTCGACGGCTACAAACTATTAATCAATACAACAGAAATAAGGTAAAAACGAAAATTAAAAATAAACACATTATGAATCCTATAAGTTATTATAAAATACCAGCGAACATTTTAGCACCTATCTAAGTATTTAGCATTTACCTTTTTCCCCAGCTTAGATGTGCAAACCTGGATGTCGTGGGCAGTATATTAAAAAAATTTTCGCTCTACATTTTATTTTTTATTTACAGCTTGTTTTCACAAGGTTAAAACAGCTTTAATTTTGACTTTTATAAAATAAATTCAGCGAGTCATTGAAAAAACAACGGACCAGTACACTACAGTTTAACTTCATAAATGTATAGTATCTCGAGACTTAAATTAGTACACAATTAATAACAAATGACTAGCAAAAGTGAAATTCAGGTAGTCGATGATTTCGGTGCATAGATCTTATAGAATTGAAACAGCTATCCAAATTTCGACAACGTTGGCGTCTTGCCGTTTGAGCAACTTTTTATCACAGGAGACAACGAATCTTGTAGTAATCATTTAGCAATGTAAATTATTACACCTTTTTTGGCCGGTGTAGTCCTCAATTTAATTATAGTAAAGTTGCATATCCTAAAACAAACTCTTGTTACCTAAAACTCAAGTACGCTTATACTATTCAAATTTGTGAAGTTTTCTTTAATTATAAAGTAGCTTGTAGTGCAACGCGAATAAAAAAAATATTGTGCGTAGTTATAATTAAAAATTGATGAATAGTGACGATTATTTATTTTCAGATTAGTCAATCAAGCAGTTATAATTTATCAATTCGAATTTATAAGTCTAGTATTTGATATCGTAATTAAGTTTCATTTATTTTACGCCTTTTATGTTAATTTCGCAATGAGATTTCAAGCGCTTAACAGTCCGCCTCTGCCCTATATTGAATATGCGGAAAAATAATTCTCAACTACCGAGATAATCATCAATAACTTCTTTTCAGAGGTTAAATGTGTGAGTGACGTTCGCCGACGGTTATACTTAAACGCGATTAAACTACAGTGCTGTAAGCCGCATTGCGATAAGTTACATCGTTTTTTACTATTAACAGTTCGAAACCTTTAGGTAGTATTCAATCAAAATAATACCTGGCCATTTGAAGAGTAGATGTTCCTTGTGAATCCAAACCCTTAACAATGTTAAAATATAAAAGACAATCAAATATTCGTAGCCCAAAAAATGTATTAACATTTGAATAATCCCTTACTATATAGAAAATTTCACTGGCAATAAAGGTTAGGTCTATCGCTGCAAAAACATAACGAAATAAATCGAAAACGTCAAAAACGCACATTTAATGTGATATCAATAAACTTATTGCAATTCTGAATTCCAAAACTGATTTTTGCCTAATTACGAATTCACCAAAGGTGAGCCCAGCATTACTGATATTATAGAGCGCCCGGGATATAAGGGTATTAGTGTAACAGCAGATACATCTTGATATGTACGATGAAAAACACTTATAAAACCATTTGTCTAAATTGCATAGTTTTCGATATATTTGCAACTAAAGGTTTCAACCCATCCCTGCTTTTATGTTCAACAAAAAATGACTGGCAGATTGTACATCTTTAGCCACTGTATGATGCATACAATCTCAGAGCGCCATTAATGAATGTTCTCAGCTGATTATTAAAAATCCGTAATGTATCGAGATGCTAATTGCGTTTAAAACAAATATTTGATTTTCTTCTTTAAAATTTCTATAATTTTTTTAAATGTGCACATTTATAATTTCTTTAGAATAAAAACAGTTTAGATACCTTTTCAATACAAAAGTATTATTGAATATAGAAACATTGCTTTTATCATACCTGCATTATAATCATTGTTTACACATCTTAGCAGCGTTCATAACAAGGCCTTCAAAATACCCCGCACTTTAAAGGTTACTAGGTAACGGCTTCAACATAATATTTATTTACAGCCTGTAAACAACAGTTGTTACCTTCATGCTAGTGTTTGTGAAAATATTAGGTAGCTTGTTGTTTCAAATAAAAAATGATTTTTATTCGACTTTAAATGTTTAATTTTATTTCGCAAATAATTGTGCAGGTATAATAAATAATAGCCCATGATACAAGGTATAAGTACCTTTAAAGCACTTGTAACATTAAGAGCATTAAGAGCTTTAAAGGCTGGTTTATATATTATTAAATAATTTTCAGTATTAAAAATGTTCTACATTACTTTAAGCCGCTTTAATATTATTTTTGATAAATTGTTAATATTTCCAATTTCATACAAATTTGACGTAATTTTTGTGCAGTAATATATTTTCATACAAATTACTGTGGGTCAAACAGGCTTTAATTTTATATATATATCTAAAACTAAAACTTAGGTCAATTTTAGATATTTATCAAATAAGTTTATAATAATTAATTCATAAATATTTATAATTAATAAACAATAGTGTTAGAAAAACAAAATTTTAGATGCTTTAAAAGAATACGTTCTACCTTTTATTAAAACAGCTAACGACCTTGAACTGGTAAAAGTACATGAATAGTAAATGTAATATGATATTTTGTGAACAGTTATTTATGTTTTTAATTACGTTCCACAGTAAAGCATATACAGGTCTGTATCCATGATAGATTTTTACACGAAAATTAACAAACATTTTTTTAATTATATTACAAAATTTTGCAGATTTGGGTAAACGTGTGATAAATAATGCAACTTATATCCTGAACACCCTGTATGCATTTGATAACATCGATTTAAGCAATAGTTGTTTCACTTTGTAAATACTTTAAAGAAATATATCGCAGGTAAGTCTGTTTTCATTTTGCGCGATCTTAGGTTGGTGACACTGATTTTTAGAATTCGGTGAGGTGTCATGCGTTAATTATCGGTTTATTAACGTTATCTTATAAATTGGAATTTTTAAACAGCTTATTTTATAAAATTTATTTTTATAGTTTTGCAGCGCACAAATTCCAAACTGGCGGCAAAGCGTTTGTCACACTTTCTGGATGGTTTATGCATGCCGTAAGTTGAAGCTTGCATTGTTAATGATTAAAAGCAGTATAACACAGTCGAAAATTCTGCCCTCGGAGATAACACGTAAATTTTAAAATTTGCTTGAATATTTCCAAGGTTATGATTTTCATATAAATATTAATCACAGGTTAGTTTAGTTAGTTGTAAGATTGACATAGTTAACACAAATAGTGTTATAGATAAATTAGAAATATAATTATTTCTAAATTGTAAATAATTGTTGATTTTATCTACAACATCTGAATTTAAAAATTTTGTTTACATTTTAATGTCAATTCCTGTTACCTGCAATTTATTGCAAATTTCAAATAATGTAATTAAAATTTTTTATAAACTAATAGGTAATTACATCAAACAAGACAGTTACGACATTACGTGTAATGAAGTCGTTGGAATACAATGGGTGTGTCTGTCATTGAGATTTTATGCGTTAAAGAGGTAATTTAGCTGAATTCTATTAGATACGTTTGTAATATTGTCCATTTTGATTTAATTGAAGCGGTCGGTGCTTTTAGATCGAGCCTGACGTCTTTTTACTGCTAATCATCACATAACGTGCTTTAAAGTTGTTATATATGTAATGCGTATCCCACAAACCTTGGAATCAGGCTTGGCCATGAAATAAAGGTAAATCTCGTATGTATAATAGTACTCATATAGCATTAATCAAATAACCAAATTTCGTTGGTGGTACGAGTTGAAAACTTTAAAATTAGGTTCAATGAATATTGGTCTACTGAGAATACGGGCTAGTGGATGCTAATTACTATTGTTTTTTACTTAAACGCATTTATTATAGTGTTATGGCAAAATTAAAATTAGCAAAAACTCGAAAATTATAACAAATTTTGAATGTGCTACCCGTTTTCATTAATGCGAAATTTCATATTATTAAACAAATTTTGTAATATTCTGTCATTTCTTTCTTCACATCATATGCCGTTTTGGAGTCATCATGAAATTCATTAATAAATTGTCGCAAAATAACATCTATATACGCAGCCGCATTTATATTACCTTCAAAAAATATTGGGTCGATAATTCTTCGCCTTGATATCGCCAACCACACACCAATTTTAAGTGGATGCAACAGAACTTCTTTAAAGAAATGTAGGTTGTCAAGGCTCCACATACGCATATTCTGAGAATTTAAACATCCATCCAAGTGAAACAACCAAGCATTGTCTGCGCATGGTCATTCATATTTTCATTGAACTACTGACACTATGCCAGTCTTTTATTATAATTTGATGGTAAAAGTTCTTGATACATTTGCAATTTATATGAATCAGTTGCACCCATTGTGCAAGTCTTCCAATTAAAGAGGTAGGTTCTTCTTGTATTGCATTTCTAATATTATTTATAATGTTCTCATTTCTAGTACGATGTCTTCCACTTCTTGGTCTATGATTAATATTCCCTGTGCTGCGGAAACAGTCGTTTATATCGTATATCGTACTGTCATTCACCATTTTCCATACGTCGGCCATTAAGAATGTAACTTTACACAATAAATATATTTTATTCTTGTGTGAACATTTCCTGGTTTAATAAATATGAAATAGAAATTTGGTAGTAATTTGTAATAATCAGTGACAACTAATAAAAATTACATTTGTGCGTTATTTGGTTTACTTTTAATATATGTGTGAAATAAGAAAAGACCTACGCTGTCAAACTCATGGTAAGAGTTGATTCCAAGACTTCTGGACGTTATATAGCAGCAGTAATATGTGCATCTGTTTTAATAACCTTTCTTGTACAAAACAAAATTTGACCATCTTCACCAAGAATTTTTTGATAACTTGCAAAACACGCCTGACTGTTTAGCACCAACCAACGAATAAAGAGTACTAAGGAAGCGATTCCATGTATCAAATTTATAGTACGCGTGTGTCCAGTTTTGAAGTACTATCTGTGGTAGACGTCATCATTGCTAGTATACAATTAAAGTAATCAAATCGTGGAAGTTTTTGTTAATTGTGCGTGTAATTTATTTGCTTACTGTGTATACATAATAATGTATATTTCTGCATATTTAATAATGTTAAATTTGTAAAATTTGACGTGTTAAGATTCATATCTTAACAGAAACCAGAGACGAGAGCTACATAGAGAATAAATAAAATGTATAATTTATGTCTTAAATGTAGCAAAGAATTAAGGTAGAAATAAGTTTAAAAAATGTATTTCAAATATGTACACATAAGTAACCCCTAAAAAAGGGAAATATTCAAAACCAAATTCATAAGTGAAAGACCATATCACAGTTCAAATATCTAGGTAATATAAAGAACATAGATTGTGAAAGTCGAGTAAGCATATAAGCATAAACGCAATAATTAAATTGTAACTAAGACTATCAGCAAAACTTTCTGTGTCATTTCTTTACGTAACAAACTTATATTATAAACAAAAAAGCGCAAAATTAAGATTGAACATGATAAAAAAATAAAGATAACACAGACGGCAAATTGTAAATTAAGCTATAGAAATACCTAATGTGATAAGACTTTAAAAAACAAATTAAATTACGTTAAGATTACAAAATAACTATTTGATGTAATAGGCAATACATAATTGTTACAAAACTACCAGAGAGCAAAAACCTGTACTTTAAATCTACTACGTAATATGAACGTTGCACCAAACTTATGTATACCGGGTGGGGCATTAGTGCGTCGGCCTTCATGGCTCCGGGGATATTATAGGTAGAGATTTTAAATTTTCATAAAGTGTTCAGGAGATAAATGGGCACTTTCCAAATTATTTCTGATTATACAAGGTGTTCTAGAAAAGGTGACACAGTGAAGTTCAATTCTTTCAAATGGAATACCCTATATATTTTTACTTTTTAGTATGACTTTTAATGATCGTTATTAATATTATAAATCTTAGTGCTATCCAGTTAGTGGTTTTAAAGATATACATTTTTCTGTAAAATAAACTACAAGTGTCGTCCTCTCATTAAAAAATCATCACAAACACAACACAACTATGAAATTTAACAAATTTTACTATAAATAGCTATTATTGAAGGTTTTGAGATGCTTCTGTTCAAATTTCGTGGCCTTATTGCATACAGGGTGTCCAAAACTAATTTTTAAAAATAGACAACTTCAGACAGTTTTCTCAATTTTTTCAAATAGAACACTCTGTATATTTTTTCAGGATCTGATGCAAAATTAAATTCTCCGTCGATTGATGTGGGGATCCCTATACCTATCTTAAGCTATTTTCGAAATATTTAATAAAATTTAGTTACATTGTAATACTAAATTAAATTATCCGTAAGAAAAGAAAAGAAATGTGAAAAAGGAAAACCTTTATGCTATAGTAGGTGTTCAAAATGTTGTTCATTTTCTTGCAAACACATATTAATTCTTTCGAAGAAATTCCTTTGGACACTTCGTAACATTTCTGGTGTCACACATTGGAAAGCATTTATTATCCTTTCACGCACATTGTCAACAGTAGTAGGCGATACCCAATAAACAGCTTCCTTTATATATCCCCATAAAAAGTAATCGAGTTTAGTTAGATCTGGCAAATGAGCTGGTCAGTTGACAGTGCCATTTCTATCGATCCATCTGTCTCGATAAGCATCGTTTAAGAAGTCGTTTACTGCTCTTGAATAGTGGGAAGGTGCACCATCATGTTGCAACCACACGCGTTGAAAAAGCACTCGTGAGATATTTTTCAATAAACCACGGAGAACGTTTGGTAGAAAGTCTAAATATGTTGGTCCGTTCAGCCTCCTTTCAAAAAAGTAGGGTCCGATAATGTGCTCGCCAAGAATACCTCCCCAAACATTGATACTCCATCTATGCTGATGATAAACTTATCTAAATAAATGAGGATTTGCAACTGCGTAATAATGAAAATTATTGCGGTTAACCGAACCATTTCTATGGAAAGTAGCTTCGTTAGAAAACAAAACTCAATCAAAAAAACCCCGATCTTCCTATATTTTGCCTCTAGCCCAATTACAAAAAGTTATTCTTCTTTGAAAATAATCTTCCATCAGTTCTTGATGTAGCTGAATATGATACGCATGATATTTATATTTTTTAAATATTCGTCCAACAGATTTATTACTTACACCTGTTGCTACGCTTGTTACGTTGGCTCCAGTGGGGATTTTCTGCAACTTGTAAAAGAACAGTTAGCTCGATAGTTCGTGGTACCGTCTTTGCTCTAGTCTGTTTTGTATACGCAAAATTTACAGTTTCTATGAATCGATCCAATAACTTTGTGAAAGGTTTCGGGTCAAGCGTTCTTTTGTTGGAATAACGTTGGTGATGTCCTACTCGCCAAAAAACAATTTCGTACAGCCTCGCCCAGTATAAAGATATATCCACAAGTTCGTCTTTAGTAAATTTCATTTTTACTTCAAAGCACTAAAGTAATAAATAAATATTAGCAAACTAACACGTTGACAATGATAGCAAACAATATTTTACAAGTTGAACAAATGCATATTATCTATGGCACCTTGATTAGGACAACTTGTATTGGAGATAAGTGCATTCTTTAAGCATGGTAACTAAATTTTAGTAAATATTTCGAAAATAACTTAAGATAGGTATAGGGAACCTTGATATCAATCGATGGACAATTTAATTTTGCATCAGATCCTGAAACAATATACAGGGTATTCCATTAGAAAAAATTGAGAAAACTGTGTCTGAAGTTGTCTATTTTTAAAAATTAACTCTGGACACCCTGTATGCAATAAGGCCACGAAATTTGAACAGGGGTATCTCAAAACCTTCAGTAACAGCTACCTACAGTAAAATTTGTTAAACTTCATAGTTGTGTTTGTGATGATTTTTTAATGAGAGGACGACACTTGTAGTTTATTTTACAAAATAATTTATATCTTTAAAACTGGATAGCACTAAGATTTATAATATAAGTAACGATCATTGAAAGTCATACAAAAAGTAAAAATATATAGGGTATTCCATTTGAAAGAATTAAACTTCACCGTGCCACCTGTTTCTAGAACACCCTGTCAAATCAGAAATAATTTTAGAAAGTGCCCATTTACCTTTTGAACACTTTATGAAAATTTAAAATCTCTACCTATAATAGCACCGGAGCTATGGAAGGTCGGCGCACTAATGCCCCTCCCAGTATAAATATGTTATTTAGTGAAAATAAACGAGTCGTACATCTGAATTTTTTACTTGATCATTGCGATCCCCTTTCAAGGTCCAGAACTTATAATTAAGGTGGTTGAGGCTGGTCATTCTCTTGAAAGCATCAAAGCGTCTAGAGGGATTAATACACATCCCTTGAAAGATTCATCCTAACGCCGCCATCATGGTTGGTCAATTTGGATACAACTTTACGGGTTTAGGGCGTTTGCTTAGCATTCTTTATTCGTTGGCATCAACAAAACAACCTATTAAACGTCATATTTTATACGGTAAAGCATGTAAATATAACCCTGCATTTGAAAAAGATCTTGGCGATGTTATTTAATAAACCGCTTTTATAATCGTTTCACATCTATTTTCAAGTAGAAGCAAAGGTAGTATTATGGGCTACGTTTGTTATATGGGCTTACCTTAATATCTGACAAACAAGTCCGAGTATTCTATGGGAGAACATGTTAACTATTAGTAATCGTTTGTGTAAGAGTCGCAAATATACGCTGAGACATTAGGTTATGCAGAACGTTAGTGGTGAACCAGTTTGTGGTTTGGCGTGTTTTAAAAGTTTGGAAGGTAAGATGCCACCCATCTGGTTGCGTTCGGGGCAATTTGTTCACTGTCTGGTTCAACCACTTATTCAAAAACGTTAAGCTCAGCGCTGAAAGCCCAGTTATCCTAATTTTAGATGGGCATAACACACATACGATAAATATTAATGTCGTGGATCTTGCTAGAGACAGCCATGTAACAATGATAAGCCTACCACTCCATACTTGCCCCAAAATTCAGCTCTTGGATAAATCATTTATATCCCCTCTCAAACTTCACTATATGTTAGGCAATGGATGTTGCATAATGATAAACCCACTTGGTCAATATGAGATAGCTGAGTTGTTTGGGAAAGCCTGCCTAAGATGCCAAAGTGGTCAGATGTAGATTTTGGGCCCTCTAAGATGGAAGAGCTGGATATTAATACCCTCCACACATAAAAGAAGGAATATGTCTCAAGGCAACCAGCTAGGTAGTTTAGAAAGCATGCCCTAGATCACACATCAGGCTCCTGAGAGCTCACACCAGGCCCTTAAGAGCGCCCAGAACAACACACCATGCGCCAAAAGCCTTTCTAAAGTTGGTCCTTCGGGCGTGTCTTCTTTTTTAATGCAGAAAATAAATGTATCATCCAAGAACATATTGCTTATACCGAAATGCAAGAAAAAAAACAACAAATAAAGGTCCTAAGCCAACAAAGGTAGCTGTAATTACATCGTCGCCCTACAAACTATGTTTGGAAAAAGCTACGAAAAAAAGTAAAGGAAAGGAAGCTGAGCAAAAAGAAAAATGAAAAAGCGAGGAAATGGAAATTGAGAGAAAAAGAAAGATAGAAGAAAGGGATGCTGAAAAAATTATGAAACGTGAGTCAGCTGAAGTAAAAAGAAAGAAACAACAAACAAAAATGAAAAAATCATCAGTGAAACAAAAGCTCGACCTATAACCATCCTTCAAGATTTCAGAAGACGACCCATCGGTAGATTCCGGGGATTCGGTAGTAGAAACACCGATCGGAGTAGAAAACCCCGGAAATGAAGATGCTATCTACCTTTTTTGTGAGGGTTTTTAATCGAAAGACACTAAAGGGCAACTATGGATCCAGTGTCTAATGTGCGAGATGTGGACACATAACGAATGTACTGGCTGCGAAACAGAACATTACATTTGAGATTTTTGTAAATGAAAATTTAAAAATGTATTGTATTGTTAAGAGTTTGATTTTTTCACTGACAGTATGTATTGTATTGGGTAGCCCAATTACCAGCACAATTTTTTTTCTTCAAAATTTGTAACACTTGTAAAAAAATGAATATTAGAGGTTAAAATGAGTTTAAAGTAAACATTGTGTGTTTTATTCGTTTACAATATCATGATAGTTTATTTATTTAAATTTTCAGGAAATTTCAGTCATAAATACCTACAGAAAAAAAAACAAAGTGGTAGCCCATGATACCACCTTTGGCCTCTAAACATTCTATTGACAAAATCTGGACTCAACCAACTTTCGATGTAAAGTAGGCACATAAATTAACAACTATGAAAGCTATCATCACACGACACGAAAATCTACCTAGAACTTCGATAACAAATTGTTAGCACAAAATTAAGAACTATGACACACCATTCTAAACTAAAAATAGAATTTCACATTAATGTCAAATGACGCAGGGCACATCTTTCGTGATTTCGATTGTACTTTTTATAAACATGCAGTTTAGTTTGATGCATGGCAACCTTGATAATCTAACGTTCCAAACGTTTAATGCATACCGTAAAACATAAGTGTGTAACCTAATTTTTGACTTAATTTTAGCTTATCTGAAATTCTAGGAATTAACTTCAGCATAGCATTACTTCTCTTCAGACTATACAGTTAAAGATAATAAGATAAAGACAAAGTTTAGTTGAATAAATACAATGATCTACAAAATGTAAATAAAATTTTAATCCTGTCCCATAAAAAACAAATCCTATTTAAAAGTATGCTAACGTTTCTAAAACACTATTGTATGTATTTCTCTAAAAAGACCACAATTAAGCGCAAGTCACGGTATAAAATTTAGTTCCTAACGTGTAAACTACATTTTAATCAATTGCAATTATGAGATTGCGTTGAATTTTCTATTTCAGCCGACTTTGAAATACCGACTTAACATGCTCGGATAGCTCAGTGTATACAGCTTTTTTTGGTTTTATTACTGCACACATTTCTTAGATTACCATTGCATTGCGATTGGGAGTTTCACCACGTGATGTAGATCAAGATAATTAGTTTTATAAAAGAGTTTATCTAATTTTAAATGGTGGGCATTTTTAATTCGGCTCAAAATACTTAATGCTATTTTTGAGTCTACTATCATTTAGAAACGATAGTTTATTCAAATTTTGTTTCGAAATAACGCTTATGCAGAGCCAAGAAATGAATAAATGTCTTGCCGGTATTCTGAGTCTAAAAACATAGGCACGGTAAAAATTGGTAAATACTAAGGCCCATTTAACTTAGCTATATATTTTTATGTAACATTAAATTTAATAAACATGTTCTGTAATCCATTGTTTGTAACTACAAATATAATTGAAGTATTTTTTTATTTTAGCAGTTTAACTTCATTTATTTAGTTTTTGATTTTTATTAAATTTAATGCTACATAAATAAGCATCTAAGCTAAATGTGGTATAAATGTGCACTGAGAATGTGGGCCTAAATTTGTACTATTAAAGTTAACAATTCTAAAACATGATAAAGAATCATCATGTCCACTAGATATAATCAAGCCAACTGCACTATGCTCAAAATGTGCACAGCAGCCAAAGTCGTGTGGTGATCAACACAAGTAAGTTTTGCGTGTGCGTTAATTTTGTGCCAGTGTGGACATGGTAACGCAAGAATTTTCACATCTGTCGCTTTCTTTCACGTAAATCAAAAATTTGGGACAAACGATTAGCAATGTGGACATTATTGTTGATCTTTGCGCTATTAGTAAACAATAACGAACGAGCTGAGCAAGACACATGCATAAGGCTACGTTCACACAACTATTTGATTAGGTTTTTTTACATAAACGGTTCTATCGTTTTATCACACGACAGCGACTTTTCACGTGGTACGGGCAAGCCGCTACAACTTTCTGCGCAACATCATGTCCTATGTGAACGGCACAATCTAAACACAAGTATTCCGTATACAATAAAATCGTTTCGAAATTTCTCGAACCCCAGTAATAAGTACGTTAGGTATCCAGGAAAAAACATATGTCGAACACAGGATTTTAGCGCACAGACTCTGTGTGAACAACGTATTATAAAATGCGTTAAAATCTCGTATGCGACAAAAAGATTGACGTGTGAATGTAGCCTAACCCTTTGATTTAATCAGCTGCTACATTTATTAGCAGTTATTTTTCGCATACAGATGCAAACTTCAATTCTAATGTTTTCTTTTACTCAGCAGCATTTTCTTTTAAAGTAGGTTTGTTCAAATCAAAATTATCCAATCCTTACATAGTAAGTTTAGGTTTAAATTATAAACATGCTTATAGTTATGTAATAAATAAAGCTTAACAATATAGTTTGAAATAAATTGTTTTTTAGATGAGATACTTGGTACATGACTTTTTGTAATCTTTAATCAAATTTATGCGTAGCAACTTTTAAATTTAATATACGCAACGTTTACCCTGTGTAGTACTAAATGTTAAATGTTACACGTTTGTATGATTACAATACACTTCAGCAAATCATTTTAAAGTGGATCTATTGAATAAAAAAAAGTTTTAGCTTATACTTCCTCTTATCTAAGTATTTCCTTAACATGCATTGAATAAAACGTCCGTGATTGCTTTATGTAAGTAATTGTCACATGTGTGTTAGGCGTTACCCCCCATAATGATACTGATGTCCCGATAGCTTCTCGGAGGAGGGAGGTTTCCAGATAAATTGTACCAGCACCGTCCGCACTCTAAGGGAAACGCTGGAAACGTGTACAAGGATTCGAAATATAGAGGGAGCGTCACTGCTCTTGGTGGGTCGTATACAGAATAGAACTGTTCCTCGGAACAGGGAAAAACGATTCTGTGGCCTATAGCTATGCTGTTCCAGGGTTGCCTCTTACCACGGCCCCAAATAATAATATAAATTAAGATCGTGGCTAAAGGGGAAGGTACCTTAACTAACACATATCCCCTGAAATACAAAGTATTAATTATTAACTTATTCTAAATTCAAAATGAAAGTCTAGTTGAGTAATGGCTTATTTAGCATACACACAATAAACAGGATACAAAAGTTTACAGGTAACTTCTTTGTCTCTTGAATGTGACTTAATTTAAGAGGTGCGGGAAAAACTAATCAATCTACTATACACTAAAATTAGGGTATAAATATACTAGGTACAGTCAACGCAAATATGCGCCCATAATCTGGACAGGAGGTATGTATTAATAGGCTCCACTCGCAACTGAAAGGTTTAAGCTAGCCTCTACAAAAGTTGGCAGCGGGGACGTCAAATTAAATTGGATTCTCGCCGATATGCGTTGATATCTCGCTTACGCCCTTCACAAGCAAACAACAGGGAAGCAACAGCACAATATTATAAAAGGTACCTTAGTCTTATTCGTCACTTTACCGGGCTTCTCTATTGTCCTCAACCAGAATCGCCAATCGTGATTTATTTATGGATTCCTGCACCCAAAGAGGGACATAACATGTCAAATGAAGCTGAAACCGGGGTGGAAAAGGTCAGATCAATCCCCAAAGATACTCTATTAAGTCTCTCAGGCCTGGTATTCCGACATACTACATCTGCGGAGTCCTTACACACACCCAAACCCTTCAATCAAAGAAATCGCGCACACGACCGATTCTTACAAGTACAAACTACGCGTGTATTAACTACCACGTGCGGGGTCTCGCGACGAGTTATTGCCAATTATACACCGACGAAATCCACCAAATGTGAAAAATCGCCTCAACTGTCAATTTAATTTCGATTACATTTTTCCCAATCGCCACAGAACGTAGAAAAACGCGTCTCTCGTGTTTTATCCGACAGGAAACTATCCTTATTAATATTTTTCGTTGTCCTCCAAACACGCCATTACTCAGAACATACGGCGCCAAATTTAAAAAAAATGTTTATTAGGAGAGGAACGCCATTGACATTGTTGCTAAAAGTATAAGATTTTACTTGTATTTTTCCAGTTGTTACTTCTTTTTAGTTGAATAAAAAGAAGAATGCTCTAAAATTATTAAGTATTACCTTAATGTTTGTTAAGGTATCTCAAACGCATACTTATGCCAGGAGAGTAGTTGTTCTAAACAATTTTCTTTTATTTTAATTATGGTTGACCTTATAAATGTTCATTATATTAAACACTACAAGAAAAGAAAAAGCATAAGTCCCAGTAAATCTAAGGTTTTATTGCGTTTTGAGAGCGAAAGTATAGACTTTCTATCAAGTCATTTTTTGCCACAGCTAGATGAAACTACAGGAGGTGCACTTAGCTCTCGACAAAGGATGGAGATTTTTCCGCGATACGAGTAATACTGGATTTCAAATAGGTATTGCTGAAGATTTCGGCATTCACCATGCGACGGAATGTAAATGATAGAATATTTGAAAAAGCACATCAGTGGATAAAGTTTTCGTCTGACCTGGAAGGCAAGGAAAAAGCACGGATGGAATGGTCAAATCGATTTCAAATACCTACAGTCATCGATGCACTGGATTGCACTCATGTCCAAATTAAAAAACCTTCAGATTTTGGTGATCAGTTTATGAATAGACCACTTAGTGGTCTGGAAGTGTTCGCGATTCGAGAATTTGAAAACACAGTTCAATTTATCAAATTATAGCCAGGTTTCGAGGTAACTTTTGCCTTTTCGGAGATAGTGGATATGGAATCGCTCCATGGTTATTATGTCCATTTAAAAATTCCCAAAACAGAAGTGAGGAATTATTTAATATCACTTATTCCAGAGAAAGCGTCATAATTGAAAGAGAATTTGGGTAGCTGAAGCTGAGATTTCCTATTTTAGGGCATAAAGTGATAGTATCTTTGGCAAAAGTTTCAAAAATCACTGTTTGCTGTGCTGTTTTACATAATATTTGAAAACATCTACGGGATGATTTTGAGTTTCCAGAAAATGAAATGGAAAACCTAGAGGACTCTCATGATGTGTACCATACTGAAGAGGAAGTAGATAACATGCGTCAATTTTTTATTAATTTGTTTATCTAAATGTCATGGTTAATTTTTGTTTAATACTAAAATAAATAACAAGTTTTTGTGGTTTTGGTATTTAATAAAATGACACTTTGAATACAAAATTAAGAAAACAAATATGAAACAGACGATTGCAATACATATTTGGAAATTACAAAGTACATTACAAGTCTATGAATGCTCGTAATTCTGAGAAAATGCTACCATTATCCACTTCTGTTTAAGAACTTTTTTCAGGATCACGATTTGGTAAAACATTCGTCAATTTGTCATAAGTTGTTCCCTTTTCGCTTGAAGTCTAGCAACATCTATTTGCTCAAGACGAACAAGTCTTTGTAACTCTTGTGTTGATAAACTTTGTATTTCCTCGGTCTCTAACTTAAATTTCTTTTTCTCTGAGTGCTTTGCCATCGTTCCTATAGATGAGGGCATTTGTGAATTCGTACTAGCTGATTCAATGTTTTCTCGATTATTCGCTTCTCCATTGTTAATTCTAATGGAACATCCTCCAGGAATTTTCGTGAACACTGGATTTTTTTCATAATTCAATATATTCAAAAATTCTTTTTCTGACTCACTAGTTTAATTTTTTTGTTACCAGTCATATTTTTATCCGTTTTCTTCTTTACATCTGTTTTCATATCATTGAGAATTTTGTTCAATTTCTCAATAGTAATACTTGTACCAGAAGTCTTAATACATTCTTTTATATCTTTCCATGCCTTTTCTTTAGCCTGAATAATTGCCGGAACCATTGATTTATGCAGAAGAATATAGCCCTAAAGCTTTACTGACAGTAGATTTACTATGCGCCGTATCAAAAAGACGTTTACAAACTTGTTAAGACTTGTCTTGCAGATACAAAAAAACAACCCAAAACAATTTTATAAGCAAACAATTATAAGCATAAGTAAACACGTACAAGTAAATACTTAACCTTCAGAATGTTTTTCTAGTATTACCTTTAAAAAAAATTCTTACTTTTATTCAAATATAAATAAGTAATATCTTGTATTTAAAAGTATTAGCTTTTCTTTACAAGTTACTACTTCTAAGGTAAAACTATTTTTTATTCAATAGATCCAATGTATACAAAGTCGAACAAATTGCGTCTAAGGACATTTTGTAAGTCTACTTCATAAAAGAAGAATATTTGAAGTACTGAATAATATTTAAATAACTTATTTTTGTATAATTTGGTTGTTAATCTTCAAACGAATTGCGTAAATTAATTTTGGCAACGGTGTTAAAATCGTTGACAAAGCAGCTTTACTACCAGTATATGAGTATTGTTACTTATTTACGCATACATTTCAATTTGTATTTTATAACTATTAAAATTTCGCGTGTCACGTTTTTCTGTTTTCGAAATCGCACATAATTGTTTCACTTAATTGAAGCATAAATAATGTGATAATGATATTTCACTAAACTTTTACATAAGGTGCGTTTTATTAATGCAATATATTGTAGTTAAAATCGCGCCATCATATCTTAATCAAAGAAGTAATTAACTTTTTGTTGTGCTTTCAAAATAATTTACAAGCGAAATAAATTTTCAAATATGTAAAAGCTGTGTTTGATCTATGATATAAATTATAGTTACTAACGCCCAAATACTTTCTATTTTATGTAATTTGTCAACTACAAGTTGGTACTAAAATGTTTATTTCAATGCACATTTGTTCCAAGAAATAAAAAATTTATGAGAATCTACGTTTATAGTCAAAAGCTAATTTTTGTGAGGCATGCAACTTTTTTCAAGTTTTGCGTGATTTGTGTTCTTCGTCTAGTTTATATCTAATGGAATGTTATAAATGTATCCATAAAACGGCTATAATTATTTTACAACTATGGTTGTTTTATATTTCGAGTATGTTTATGATCGTTTTGTTTTCTTTTATTAGTTTCCTTCATTCCTTCTCGTGCACGAACATAATATAATTTAGGTATACCGAAATTTTGAAAATTTCCTGACCTCAATTTGTAAATGTTCAACGACCCTCCGGAAATCTAACGAAACGCTTTGCAAGGTAAAAGTCAATTATCTCTCCTTAAATATTTGTGATTTTGCATTATATTACCAAAATCTTGTTACCAGAGGAGCAAAAAGGATAACAATACCTACGTAGACATAAATAATAAAATCGTATCTATTTATTATCCTGTCGCCAAATGCTTTTAAAGTAGCATTGAAATCGGCACGTCCGATTTGATGGTGCCGTTATAGGCAAATAGAAGTCTGCACTTTATTAGGGGTGCTTTAAACTTCGGCACCTTTCAAAGACTAGTTTGGGTTACTTAAACATACCTCCTACCGATAAATTCGGATGAAAGGTTTTGGGGTGTATAATGTCTCAAATTGAGATATAACTGACACAATGTTGTGATTTTTTGGTTTGTATATTGTGACGGCTCCTTATTGCTAAAAATACTATT
>JAHWXV010007722.1:0-11584 GCA_024586415.1 Phrixothrix hirtus | reverse complement strand
AGTTTTGTCAATATTTAATTTTAGTAAATTGTCAGAAAACCACAAATTTGCATTAGTAGTAGCTTCGTTTGTTAGCGTTTGTAGTCTATGTTTGTCTTTGTCGAACAAACATAGACTACAAACGCTAACAAACGAAGCTACTACTAATGTATATCAAAATTAATTGGCATAAAATACACAACTAAATACATGTAGAAATTCAGTCAACACAATAGAAAATACGAATTATGGCCACTTAAAATCTAAAACCACATAAACATTAGCTTAAAGAACACTAGGTCCATTCTGATTTATGTCCGGAACACCAGCTGATCATTAGGTCTGGTTTATTTGACTAACGGTATATTTTCCGAGATGGGTCCTAAAATTCGTTAGCGACATAGCATATAAACAAAGATCAAATGGGTACCCAGGGGATCTTGAGTACTAATTACTCATGGTAAACTAACAATGTAATGATTGCAATTTGAATTGCACACAAAAAATAGTTTACTAGATTAATTGTTCATTTACAGCGACGCTTAAGTATCTTTAGCCTATAATTTATTTATTTCTTAGGTAATTATGTAGAGCGAACTGTACGTCTTTTAGCTAAATTTTACGTTACTCTTGCACAAAATAAAAGAAGATCAGCGTAGAGAGCTCGTAACTCAGTAATGACGAGTTAAACAAAAGTAGTCCCTCTGTACTAAATTCGGAGATGAGCGGCGGAAGAATAAAGAAATTGTAAAACACTTATATGTAACCAACGGTATGTATTTAGTGGATGCTTCAACTAACTGACTTCTAGGAATTGGAATCCCAGTTGGATATGACGATACATAACGGAATTGGACACGTTTTTATACAAAAGAATATTCCAATTTAATTGCATATTACTGCTTGTGGACAACGTCAGGCATGTAGTCAATACTTCAATATACGCTCATAATAATTTCCTAGAAAGAAAGAAAGCACCCCAAACCAGCACATAATACACCTTTTATCACTGTTTACTCTGATCTTGCGTACTCAATTACTGATCAATTTAAAACCACTGCGGCTCCCTTCTCCCCTTGATAAAATCAAGCGATATTTTTGCAACCTTTTGAAATACGTTACTGTACTCATGGCTTTCTGTTAGAAGCTGATATCACCGGCGACGCAACTCCTGGCTGTTTCTCATTATTACAATTGCCCAGCAACATATTGCATTTATTACTGCGTTCACGAAGTATACCATCTACTCTAACTATTGGTCGACTGGAATTTTTATGAGAATATTGTCTGCATCTTTACCTTCAAGGATGTATGTAATAGCAAGTTGTATTATATTTTGCCTACAAAGTGACGTATTTGTATTATGTTACTAAAATTGAATTTTATAGAAGCATTGGGTTTTATAAATATTTATTGTGGATATATGAGGTACGTTAAAATAGTTAGTTACAACAGATAATATATATCCTTTAAATAAACGGAAGATTAGATGGTATTTGAATGAAATCTAATTTTTAATTATGTTCAAACGAGTAGGCAATGCAAATTGAAATGCATACATTTTAATGATTTAAGTATTGTAATCACACAAAAAAATAGCGAGAGCTGACAACGTCTTAGCACGTGCGTTACATTTAGTACACATATTTCCGGTGTACGATATACGCAACCTACTTCACGCAGCTCGACAGATTATGCAGGAGCTTTTCATAGCTAAGCATCATAAGTGCCAAATAGTGTTACTAATTCTGGTTACACTATGAAATGGCATTTCCTTTGAAAGATTTCTATTAATAATAAATGACAATACATTATGCAAATCTTTGCTTAGATATGTCGTATGCGTTTAAATATGCGCTAGGCCTTACCCATATCGTTTCAATGTATGAAATTTTCTAAAAATGTCTTTGTAAAATAAATACCAATGATTGCACTATTACAATTTAATTTTCTAAAATTTAAGTTTAATTTGCAATAGATTTTTCAGCGAAAACTGGGAAATGCACCGCCTGAATTAGTTAACCATAACCCATTTCACCATCCCTCAGTGCAAGTATGTGTACTTAATTCCCAGTTTCTTCATTACCTGAACTTTAGCTGTACGTTTGGTTGATTTGCTGTGTTACTATTTTCTATGGATATTTTTGCATTTTGCTGATGAAATGTTAACATTTTTTCATAACTTGGCCAATCCATTCCGGAAAGTCGTCTTTTACAGTGATGTCATCAAATTGTGCACATTAACAGATCCCTTTAACATGTTTTTAGATTATTTTCGTGATCAACTACTACTGCTAAAAACTTCGCTTAAAAATTTTTTAAGCTGTTTTACAGGATACAATTTTTGCTACTGTCAACCTTCTGACCGTTTCGATGGAAATTTTGGATTAAAAACATTTTTTCATTACCGATTTAAATCATCGCGACGAGCAGTACTGTTGAGGCATACAGCAAGTTCTAAAAAATTGTTGTAACAAAATTACAGAAAACTCGACGGTTACATGAATGTAAAATATAAACAATGACTCTAACCGAAACCATTAATTTCGATAGTTCACATGGCGCATATAAAGTAAAATGAGAAACAGGTATACTAGTAATTTGTCTACATCACTTTTTGTTGAATATGCGCTATCTATATAGTTCTCTTAAATTCAGTTGCTCTGTTATTTAAAACTTACTCATTATAAGTTTATAAAATTAAACTTTAGACGAATATGTTTTCAATTAGTTTAAGCCACATATAACAATAGAAAAACACCAGATGTCTCGCCACACAGCATTTAGTTTACCGACAGAGGCAACTGCTTTGAATTACCGCGGCAAATACTCCAATAAAATTAAACTAAAGGTGCTACAAAGAATTTGGAAAATCGCAAACCGTGTTATACAAGCATTTGTAGGAGCCAGTGGCGCATCTTCCATTTAACTTACATGCAAGAATTTTTTGCAATGCACCAGAAGATTTCCTACAATAGTAAACAACACCTCACTGTGTGCCATAGTCTTAGTTTTCGAATTTCGTAGTGTTTCGTTAGGTTTATGAGGAAATAAATAACTTATATAAGTCTGATAGCATTACAGAAGCTATAAAAGTCAAAATACGCATTTAAGTGCATGCGATAGAATATTAAGGTCATTTAAGTGCAGTTATTTAGGGCGTAGGGCACTATTGCGCGTGATTATTTAAATGCGGACCACTACGAGGCGAATACGTTTGAGCACGCCCATTTAAACGTAAGCACTAACAATAGAATTCACAGGTACTGAATTATAAGATACCTGTTATGACAAAATATTATTCAATTATTTTATCGTTCACCAATTGATTTGATTACTTAATTGTTTAGTTAATCAAGCCGTAACAATCCAAAAAATATGTTATTTAATTGTTCGCATATTAAATTAATTCTCTAGTTAATTATTTAATTACATATATGTATTCTCTATTATAGCATTTTAGAGCCTTGATATATTAATAATTTTCGATGTTGTACGAGGGTGCTTTTCTATATTTGTAGCCCAATGAAGAAGCACTTAAGATACATATTTGTAATATTTTATCTGCTTACTTCACATATACATGCAACACCCTCCAAGTTTGAAGTTGCCATAAGAACCACAAACAACAGCACGAGTTGTCAAATTTGAGGTATTCAGTCGTTTTGCAAATATGAACAAAAACGATATTCGTGATTCATGAAGATTACGCCACTTTAAATTTTGGAAGGCAAGCTGGAAATTTTGGCGAATCTATTCTATCGCATGCAATGGTAAAACGGTGGTCTGCCGAATTCAAGTATCTTCTACAAATGTTCAAATGCGACCTGGACGTTGAAAAACTGTCGCAGCAAGAGAAATGATGGAAAGAGTAGAGGAAATTGCGATTTCGGGTAAGTTCTTGACAGATGAGCATACATTGTAAAGATAAGTGAAATCAGTGTTTCCAAAACCCTAGTGCATGGATTATGAATGAAGAAAAAATGAGCACGCTGGGTTATCCAGATGCTTTCAGCTAAGAATAAATAACACACAACAACCTCTAATCCATTTCCAGGCAGATTTTGAAAATTTCTTGAAACGATCAGGAACTGTGAATACAAAATGAGTACATCACTATGTTCTAGAACAAAAATGACAATTGAAAGGGTGGCATCGTCATAGTTTAACACCACCTAAAAATTCACGATATTTCCATCTGTGGGAAAGTTTGTGGGAACAGCTTTATGATATGAAAAGGAAATCTTGTTGATTGATTATTTACACAAAGGTCCAAAGGATTACCAGCAATTACTTCGTTTCTTCTTCGCATATTACCAGAACAAACGCAGAGGAAAACTACGGAAGAGTTTGTTGATGTTACAGAACGCACCAATTCACAAATCTCATTTTGTAATGTCTGCTGTCGCTGAATATAGTTTTGAATTACTTCCACATTCACCATACTCCACGGATCTGGCTCGTAGTGATTACTTTTTCCAAAACTGAGATCCACCATTGATAAAAGACGCAATCAATCATATAATTAAGTCATAGAAGCTGCAAACACGTTTTTAGAAGAGGCTAGGGAAGGTTTCTTTCTAAGTGGCTTGCAAAAATTATAAAAGCATTGGACTATAAATATGTGTCTTTTAAGTAATTACTTCGAACAATAAATACATTTTTACAGTTGTAATTTGTTTCCTTCTTACGTAGCCTGCGAATTTGGAAACGCAACATCGTATTTTATGAAGTAGCAAATAACTTAAAATATATTTGCGAATAAATACTGTATGTTATAAGTAATTCATTCTTCAGTAACACTTTTTATTACTATTTTTATTACCAGTCTCATTAATATATCACTTTTACGCTACTTTACCAAAAAACAACATTTTTGTCTTAAAATGCAAAATAACTAATTAACTATATTTTTTAAAACTTAAACGTTTTTTTTAATCTTTTAATGTTAGTATCGTATGGAGCCATAACCTGCCCTAAACAATGCAATACATTTCTCTGGAATACTGTGTATGAGATTATTTGCAAACTATTGGGGAGTTCTTTACCATTGCTCCTGTATCGTAGTTTTCAAGTTCTTCAGGTTGTATGGGCGAAATCTTGGTTTTATAATATCCCAGAAGACAATCCTTAACCATTTATAGCTTTCCAGCTCCTATCGGCTGTAATGATTTTTTTAACCTACCAAGTTTCTTACGCCTATAACGGTATTTAACTTGAAATATTCATTTTTTTAAGAAAATTCGCTGAAGTGAGGTAGTTAGCGTGGATAATCTCTGGAGTTGAGCAGTATTTTACGTGTCCAGTAATTTGGATGGACAACTGTTGCAGTTATCGTTCCCAAATTAAACGTAAATAATATTTTGATCACTTGTAGACATCATTTTCATCTCCATAATATGTAAGAGAAAGCAGTGTGTTGTCTCATGCCAGACGTTTTATAACATAATAAGTTAAACATTTTCATAAAATACGCCGTCATGGAGTAATTACAAAATTCTTATGAGAAATGAGATAATTATTACTAATTATAATATATATAAAGAATCTATAAAGAAACAATGCAGTCGATATTATACTATATGTTAACTGCTATACGTTAAAAGCCTACAATATACAAAATACTCTCAAATATATATATTTACAGTTATTTCTTTGTCTTCAGAAGTTTTCTGTTCAACACGATCCTAATGCACGTATTAAGAAAATACATCAGTAGAATAGCTATAAGCTATTATTTAAGACTTTATAGTATATTGGAAAGAATAGGGAAAGTGTTTGCATAACATTTTATTTTGAAATAAGTTATAAAATTAATGGCAGAAACATATTCTTTACGATTTTATAGAATCATTACCTTTGAAGATTCATTTACAAAATTCTGTTAAATGGAGAATAAACTTCTTACTTTGTAGGTACATCTAATCGTTCTCTTTGTTTATATAGGAAATACATATATGTATATTATGCATTTACACGTTTTTATGTTTCCCTGATTGCACTTACTTTACATTTTCAAATTCATATATAAATGGGCCTTGCGATTATTTAAAGTTTGCGCTAAATGCAGATGGATCACTACACCACAATCAAAGCAACCATAATGTATTTGAAAATACAATTTTTTTTCGGCGTTTGGCGCTTTACGTGTATATAGATTATTTTTCCTTTAATTGTTATTTCTGGTTGAATTTATTTTCGGCTGAAGTTTCCTAATTGCTTCTACCTATATTAATAAATTCAACTTCCATTGTGAAGTGTTTATTGTTCTTAACTTAGTTCCTTAAATATATTATGGTTGTAACTAGGCGATATTTTACGAACGATGTTAGTACTTCTAAGGTTTACAATTGAATCTGTACTAATATTAATTGATTTGTACAAGACAGGAAAGATTCACCAGGTTTAACTCTGTACTGCTGAAATACGGTTTCCTAACAAGAAAATTCCATGACTGCTATTCTACACTGAATACTTAAGTTTAATGACTTCTGTTTCTTAATTAATATTAGGGTATTATAGAATATAATATTAGCATATTACAGTTCCCCGTTAACGAAAAAATGATTAAATTTGTCTTCTCAAATACTATCATTTTTACTTGTAAAATACTAGATGTCAAGTAATTTCAAAGTTTAAATTGCTACATAAACAAGATCTTAACCTGCATTCTACGTTATGGGTTTCTTTTTACATATTACCTATATTATAATTTGCTACGCTTATAACTTTTCATTCTAATTTACGCCGGCTAATTTTTATTAATTTAATTATAAATTATACATTGCTAAATATTATTAAAAGTGAGTAATGATGATGCAGTGTATCTGGCCAACATATACAACGTACCGCTATCCTTGTAACTAATTTTATAATATTATTAAATTCCTAAACTAATTTGCTAGTCTTAATCTATTCTTACGAATTATAAAGAGTTCATTATCGTTACTTGAAATAGTACAGTTGAGGTCATCAATGCTTACAACTGTAAAGGGTCCTTGATGTAACGCATCAAATTTATGCTGCGTTTTAAATTTTATGAGCACTAAATCTCCAAAGGTAAAAGTGAGGGAATTTGCTTCTGTATAAAATTTTGTACTACTTTGTTCTTTGTTAGAAAGTTGGATGTCTTTGCAACCTGTGCAAACTAAAGCCTGTACTTTAATTCTTTCACGTAGTTGTCAAAATTATATAAATGGTTAATTAAATTATCGGGGATTAAAGAGAGTCTGTTGGGTGTTTTCCCAAATACAAGTTCGTCAGGCATGTAGTCATGAGTTGTGTTAGGGGTAGTATTATAATTATATGCAAAATACTTTAACCATGAATTCCAGTCGACCTGTGTATCATCAATATATGATCGAAAGCTTTCATTGAAAGCTCTGTGGTTCCTTTCGATTGCTCCTAATATAGCATATTGTAATTAAACAGTAAAAGTTCTGAGAGTTCTTTAAATAACGAATTGTTGTATTATTTGCCTTGATCTGTACGGATCTCCTTTGGGATTTTGAATTTTAAAAACACATCTTCAAAAGTGCCTGCGCCACTGTTTTGACTTCTTTGTTTGGGAGTGGGATAGTTATAATAAATTTCGATAAATCACAGATTGTTGTTACTGCGTACTTGTTGCCCTTTGGGGATTCAGCCATTGATCCAATACTGTCTATAATGATTGAGTCAAAGGCTCGCTGTGATGCTGGTGTGACGAAAATTTTTTCTAAATATAGGCAATTGGTTTA
Organism: Phrixothrix hirtus; assembly: GCA_024586415.1. NCBI lineage: Eukaryota > Metazoa > Arthropoda > Insecta > Coleoptera > Phengodidae > Phrixothrix > Phrixothrix hirtus. The sequence goes on along the minus strand of JAHWXV010007722.1, from coordinate 3,866 downwards.
TAGTACTTGCAACTCTCACAATTCTTAATATAAACTATAATATCTTTTTACAGATTATACCATTTTTAATATCTTTGAGTTTTTGATAACATCCTTTGTGTCCCTGAATGTCCTCCTATTATGGTGGAACTCTTGTAGAATTTCCTTTTTCTATTGGTTAACTCGTATTACAATTGGATTACATAATGGAACCTTAGCATAATTTAAAATTCTGTTAGCTATGCTTTTAAATGTTTCAAACTCTACAAGCTCGAAAATTATATCTTCATTTTTCTTCTGAAAAATAGGAATTCCATACTTATACGCTATTGTATTCACTTCTTTTAATAATAACTTGATAGGGTTAATAAATTTATTATTTTTAATCTGTGTCGTTTTTGAAACGCCAATGCCCACTATTTGTGAGGATCCCTTGAAATCTAAGTCGCAAGTACCACTAGATAGATTATTTTTGCAAGTATTTCTTCCCTATTATTCAAAAGAACTGTTACTGTTAGTTCATTTTGCTGCATATTGAATTTTAAAATTAGAACATCATATACTTCTGAATTATTCACTACTTGAAAAATTTTTTCATCACTCCTGTTTGGTGGTGGTATTGCACTGTGTACGGCTTGCGCGTCAGGATTTACTTCCTTCCTTATGCACGATCGTGTCGTTATTTGTGTGACTATTACATTTTCTTTTAGTTCGTTGTTTGAAATTCGTGATGATGCATCTCCGTCAGTATTATCCGTTCCTTTGACACATTCTACATCAAAATTTACTCCTTTACTGATTTATTTTGGTTTGACTACTAAGTCGCTTTTAAAATTTTTGACATTGATTGATGTTATACTCTGGAATGTATGGGGTATTGTTATGTCTTTCCTAATTTGTGCTATTATAGCTATTTGATAGAAATTATTATGATATGAAAATTGTAATAGCGATTTTTTATAATTTATAATTCACTCGTATTTGCAAAAAAAATCTAATCCTAATAATACATAAAATTTATGATTCATATAGTTTTGTCTGTAGTTTAACGGAATCTTTATTGTACCTTCTGCAATTGAAGTTCCTTCTGTCACAAATCCTATTTGCGTAAGTATTTCAACTGGAATATTTTGCTTACATTGAATAGTTCTATTTTTAATTATTCTTGCGTCAGCGCCTATATCTATTAAGAAACTTAGAATCTCATTGTTTATTGAAGTGTAAAATTGTACATAATTTCCTTTATTAAAGTCAAAAGATAAAATCTCAAAATTTTTTGGATTGCAGGGTTTCACAAGCTTTGCTGTTTTTCGCTGAGACCCTTCTAGGTTTTCCGTCTCATTATAATGTATATTTCGTGTATTCCTTTTATTCGCATTATTCCAGTAGGTTCTATTACTATTTTGTTGATTTTGTATTTGTTACGACTATTATAACTGTTATTAAAATTATTATGTTATTGCACATTCTGTCTTCTCATAGAATTATGACGATTAGTGCGAATTGTGGGTTTCGATGAATTCGTAATGTTATGTATAGGTTATGGATCCGTTTCAACTATTTTTATTTCGAATTTATTCGTAATCGTATCTAAAAAGTGAGTAAAAAGTTGTTGCGTAGTTTTGGGGTGTGCGCTTTTTGAAATAATTTTTGCAATACTTGAATTTGTATTTTTTAAAAGTGTTTGCTTTAAATCTGCTGTTGCGTATTGTTCAGCTATGTCATATGGTATACCGTCAGCTAAATAAGCTCTTTTTGATTTTTCTGTTAATGTTTCTGATTCATAGAGTAATTTGTTAAAGATTTTTGTTTCTGATCTATATTATAGATTTTGCTTTTTATAAGATCCCTATGTTCTGGTTTAATGATCGCCTGTAATCTATTTATAATCTAGTCTAATGTCTTTTCTGTCATAATAGCACTCTTTTCTGCTAAGCCGTGTTTTAATGAATGTCAAGGCCAATTGTTCGTTTCCGTTAGAAAATTGTGTAATTAATATTACTCCATCTAAAACTGTTTGTAATTTTTCTGGATTACCGTCCAATATTTCGCGTACTGTATTCGAACATAAAATTTAAAATTGTGTGGAGTTCTAATTGCGACATTTTTGCCGTTAGCGCTCTACTGTGCTCAAACTGTCTAAAAATAATTTCTAACTAATTGGCCTTTTTTTGGGTTAAAATAAGTTTAATACCATTTTACTACTGCGGTAAATTGATTAAATAAAAAAATTATTGCAGAAAGTTTTTCTACTTTCTTTAAATTTGGCTTTAATCCACGCTCTTGTAAAATACATTTTGCAATTTTATCCACGTTGTCTTTAACTTCTTTAAGGTAATTTATTATTTCTAAGCAACACATTTATCTATGACGGTTTCAATTTTTTCAATATATTCATTTATGTATATAGGCTTCAAATTGTACCAGTTTTAAAATTTAAAATAAAATTAAATTTACATGTTATTAATAAATAGACTAAACTCTAAAATAAAAGTTTCTCACTTACAATGCACTCGACATAGTTCGGTTTTTTACATTTCAATTTCTTCCGTTCTGGGGTGGTACACAGTATTCAGGGGTTCCTTTGACATTGCTCGGTTGATATACCTGTTCTTTAAAGTCCTTTTATATACCTGGGCTACCTGTATTGATAACCTTATTATTTTGTCTGCTACTAATATACCTAAAAGGAATATCACGTTGTTATTATTTTCTTCTGATTCTGCAATCGTGTAGTTTAGCACTCCAGTATCATCGACATTTTTTTATTGCGATTTGCCCATTTCGGTTTTTGTTAATTTTTGATACTTTTTAATAATTTGTCGCCGTTTTCCATCATTTCTATTACTTTTTCACTGTTCTCCAGCATTTTGATTTATTTCTTTGTCATAGTTTTCCAGCCTTTTTGTTTTATTGCTTTGTCATGGTTTTCCACCCTTTTCGTTTTATTACTTTGTCACAGTCGCTATGTTCTGGTTGAATTTATTTTGGATTCAAGTTTCCTAATTACTTCTACCTATATTAATAAGTTTAACTTCCATTGTGATGTTTATTTATTATTCTTAACTTAATTCTTTAAATGCATTATAAACACAAATAGTTGATGTCTTACGAACGATGTTACTACTGCTAGAGTTTACAACTCAATCTGTTCTAGTATTAATTGATTTGTACCAGATAAGAGACATTAACCTTGTTGGTCCCGGTTTCTTAACAAGCAAGTTCCATGACTCTTGTTCTACATTGGATACTTTCTTAATGAATATTAGAGTGTTAAGAATATTAATATTAGGATATTGCAGTTAACCAAGGACGATGGAATAGCTAAAATTGTCCCTACCTCACTACTTGCTTACTAGAAAAAGGTCTAAGAATAAAGCTGTATTTTGTGTAGAATAGCAAGTTTGGAAGAGAAGGTACCGTTTATTGAAATATTGTAGCACCAATGACGGAGTTCTCAGCGTAAGTCATTCTGAATAAAGAAGACCCCTAAAATCTGTACTGGTTTTCATGACTTAGATGATATTTTATAAGTATTCTGTGTTTATTGCCGTATACCCTTTAACAAAATTAACATGTTACTGCAACATGATGATACACTTGCATATTGATCGTCTTTACAGGGGAAACTCTATATATAGAGGGAAATAATGCACATTTATTTTGTATATATTAGCTTTAAACACCGTCTAAGGGGTAAAATTCAGACCTAAGATTTTGAACCTCTACCATTACTTTTCACCAAAATTAGGGCTCATAGAAAAAAGGGATAAATAAACAATATATTTTTAATATATTGTTAGACCCTCGAAATTACTATGTATAATTACAAAATTCTAACATTTAGAAAATTAAAATAAATTAACGTTTATTTCAAATTTCTAAAA
>JAHWXV010007693.1:0-37011 GCA_024586415.1 Phrixothrix hirtus | reverse complement strand
ATACATAAATAGAAAAATAGAATAATAAATGTTTTCGTTTTTTTAATGCGTAAATGCGTATTTATTTGGGAGTTCACGTGCTCATGTGTACTTATTAAGGGACCGCCGCTGTTAGTTATTAAAGTGATCCCAAGTGGAGTAATATTTCCACAGTTTGTCTACTACTATCATGAAAAATGTGACAAAGCTTGTCTGTAACGCTTAAAACAAGAGTTGCCAGATACCGATTTAAAATTTTGGGCTTACCTACTAACAATACATGGTCATCGGTGATTATTTATTAATTTACAATGGAGACATTTGAGAATGCTATTAGATATGCTGTGTGATTAATTTAATTTTATTGTTTTAATCGAAACAAATTAAAGTTGAGTTACTACGTAGAAATTTAATTAAACTTGATTATATTCAAATTTATGTTAAGATATTCTATAATGATTAAATATTGCCACATTATAGTTTATTAGAACGTCTAATTATTGAAAATTAAAGCAGTAGAACTTGACTACCACGTGATTTTGAGTTGTAATTTATTACATTAGCAAATATTTTGAGAGTGAAGGTTCTGAAGATTTTTCGATCCAACTTTCACATACTTGATGTCAACAATTACTTTATTTTAAAAGAGGAATTTATTATACTCCCAGCTGCCAAATACTTTACAAAGTAACACACAGATAATATACACCTGTTGATACCAGCTTAATGCCTGACTAACGCAGACTCCCGTAATGAAAATTATTGTTTGATTCCCGAAGTTGATGCATAAATAAAGCACACGAAGACCAAAATAATGTTAGTCACAAATATACAAATGTAAGTATAAGTGTGTACGTATAAGGGACACTGATGCTTAAAAAATTTGAATCTATTTCCTAAAACAGTATTGACACATTTTCATGTAGAAATTGGTCAAAAATGGAAATAATTTGGATGAATGTAAGATTGTTTTGTAGAATTATTAAACAATAATTTCTGTACAATGCAAGTCCGGTTTGTATTGAAATCATTCTTGTAGAATTACCATTGCAAAATATTGGTAACAACGATAATGCCTTACTTTTTAATTACCCGTATTTTATGATATAAATATGTTCAATAGCAGTTCTAGGTAGGGGAGATGTGGGTACATTGGCACACTTTTTACATTTTGAGTTATACTTTCCTTGACTATAGTGTTTTTTCTTAACCGATTGTATGTCGTAAATAGACAAGTTTTCCCCACCTAAAACCAATTTAACGTCTAAAGTTGGCTGTATTTTTATAGAATTAAAATCAAATTTGTAGAGTTATGCATTTGTATCAATGTACATTTTGATGAGGGTACAACGGCGCATAGTGATGGGTACTTTGGCACACTGCCTAGTTGAGGATTGAAACATAAAATAAACATTTGTATGTTAACATAAACTATTTATTTCATTACAAAAAAAACTTGTTATTAAGAACACCTATTTTCAAAATTTTGATTTAAAATTTTTTTATAAATAATTACTAAGATCAAAGTAAATCGAAAAATCATAATATCCGACAAATCATCTGAAAAGTAAATCATTCCTGCGTAGCGAGCTAAAGTACTTGTAATAGGTCTACTTAGTTGCCCTTCCACGTGTGACTTGGGGTCAAAACGTTCCTCTGTTGTGGCTGAAAAACGAAATGTTTTTGGGGTATGTTTGTAAAATATAACCAGATATCCCTTATGTTCTATGGAATCAATTTTAGCGACAAAAAGACGGAAATCTTTCTTATTTTCATTAAAAACTTTAACTAGGGCATAGTCGTTCGGTTCGATTGCGTGATTGGGGTTAACCTCTTCACTACAAGCTCAAATTCAATCACTATCATCATCCGAATCATGCGGAAAAAACACGTCATCTTCGATTGACCAAATTTCAGTAATTTTCTTTTCTGGAAGTTTTGATTTCTTCTTTGAAACTTGCTTCGATTTAAGCTGCAGTTCATCTTTAACGGGAGTGCTGGTTAAAACGTGAGTTTTCACTCTTTTCCTCTTCTTACCTTTGTCAGTTCGTGCCCCGCATTTCGGAAATGGAAAAAGATCCTTTGGGTTTTTATGCTTCAACTTATTTTTTTGTGGCGTTGACAATCCAACTGCGATATTCTAAGTTGATGTTGAAGGTTGAGATATTTTCTCTGGAGTGGTCTGTGAGGTAAGTAAAACATCATGGGCAGGTCTGTCAGTAACAAAACTTCACAAAAAACCTTTTTCACTTAACCTGCTCTCATATAATGGTCAAATTCCTGTTTTATGAAATCCAGTTATTATATTTTCAGGAGTGAATGACTTCAGATAAGCGTTTTCAAAGAGTTCCGCTACATCGTAAATTGATATAGTCTTTCCTGAATGGAAAGTTATTCACTCATGGCAAGAAATGTTATAAAAGCTCTTAAGTGACTTATAGACTGCTACGTCTAAGGGTTGCAGTTTTGAAGAGGTATGAGGCGGTATAGTGATAACCCTTATGCCGTTTTCGCGGCAATAGTTGACAACATCTAAACTAATGCGAGCCTCATGGTTGTCATATATGAGGACCAATGGATTTTCTTTTGTGCAACGACTCTACTCTTTAAAGTGCTTAAGTATTTTCATAAAGAAGTCGCAATTAACGCACCCTGATTTTAATGTATCCTGCCGTGCCCTGAGGACTTCCATTTATCATATGTTGCTTAAAGTGCACTCTTGGAAATACCATGAAAGGTAGAAGAGAAGTACCACTAGCCCAAATGAAACAATAAGGCAGCAATAAGCACTCTTCTTTCACCGAAAGTAATTTGACCGACTTGCTTTCACATTTGCAAGCAAAGGCGTTTGGTGGTCGATGAACTGTTGACAATGCAGTTTTATGTTAGTGACTTTAACATAAACAGTGTTAAGATTGTTGAAGAATTCCTTTACTGTAATGTGGTTAAAAGCTGAGGCACGAGCTGATATTTCTGCCCAACATTTTTTGAACTCTCACAGCCAATATTCACCAGTTATTTTCCTTTTCCCCCGTGTTTCCGGAAATTTTAAATTATTTTCTTTGGCCAGTTTATAATCCATTTGCAATACGTGTTTATTTGTCAATCCATAGTGAATTCTATTACCAAATAATATGTAGTGTTTAAGTTCTCGCTCAAGTTCAGAGGTAAAAACATTCTTATTATTATAAAAGGGATCAACCTTATATTTTGACCTTCACACGTTGTTTTTTTAAAATAATACCTTCTCAAGGTTGAAAATGGAATACAGAAAGTTGCTGCAGTTTCCCTGAGTTTACTACTTTGTTCATAGGCAAGAACTGGTTTTGCATGTTCCGCAGGAATCTTTCATTTCATACGCCCTGGACCTTTCCTCTGTCTAGGCATACTAACATAAAATAAAAACAAAACTAGTTTAATAACAGGAGAAGGGCATCCTATTACACCGGGTACAATTAAACAGTTTGTGGGTACGATGGCACAGTGTGTCATAGTACCCGTTTCATTGTACCCATATGACACCTATTAGATAAAATGGTGACCAAATATTTGTTTACATATTTTGATTTGAACTGAATATGTAATTTTTGAAAGAACTTGATAAACACTTAAATAAAAATTATCAATGAACATAAAAATATTTACTTACATGAAATAAGTAAACTTACAGCTGGCACCACTAATTTTCTTTAGAAATGCAAAGAGAGTAAATTCTTAAATTTGGTTTACTCATGTACATAACATTTGACATGCTACCTTCATTTCAAAACATTCGTCTATACATGCCTCTTATTAATTTGGCGTGATTTTTAAATGTGGCGTTTTCCAGATAATAACATAGTATCATCGTACCCTATGCACCTTAGTACCCCCACAACTCCCCTATGGTAAGATATCACCAATTGTACAGTCACTAAGCTGAAAATATAGGTTTAAGATTCAGTTAATTATGATTATTTAGGAAACTATACGTTTAGGGAAAAAACGTTTAATAGCAGTTCTATGTATCGTATGGTATCATCAATAGTACGGTCAGCCAGCTTAAAATATAAAGTTGAACTTCAGTTTAATTATAAGTATTTAAGAAATCATGCATTTTAGGAGAAAATTTAATATTTTATTTAGAACACGTGATTAACCATATACTGTATACGTATTGAGTTTTATAGTAGTTACAGTATGTATCGCGTGAAAATAACAAATTGTACGTACTTCCACTAGCCGGTTAACGTATTGTTCAAGATCCTAGAAATACTTACAACGTACAATTATTTAATTTCAATATAATTCTTTTTCCTTCATCTATCGCAAGTATGTAATGCGATTCAAGAATGAAAAAAATTTATACACAATTGTAAATTTTTACCCTGTCTTTGTCTGCGTCTAAGTTGAATATGAAATGATGTAAAAGTGATGTAGTTATTCTAACTGACTTATTGTAAATAAACTTGAACGATATGGTAGCTTTAATATTAAATAAAATGTATTCAAGTAATTTCAACATGAGATTTATATCAAATTAAAGGTATAAAAGGAACATGTAACCTATTTGTAAACTAAAAGTATAAATAATACGCGTTGATCTAATAGGATCTATCCTTGCTGGCTACAGTTACAAAATTCAAACTTAGGCATGCTTAACTAATTGATTAAAACCATTATTTTATGTATTTCAGTCATTTAGGTATATGCAGTGCCATGTCGAATAACTTTTTAACGATGCTTGAGTATTAAATAATTAATAATAAATAAGAGTAATGACAACAGTACGCCGCTGTAGTTTAAATATTTCGAAATACTTGTTTGCATTTGAAATAACGTTTATTCGTTGCTTCGTCACTTGTTTTAGTAAATATTAGAACTGTTTGGTTATAAATCAATTCAAGTTTGAGTTTATTTTAATATTTTCACAAATGAATTTTGAAAATTCAAATTGCATGAAAAATTTGTATTACTTCAATTTTTGGAATTTATTTTGTTTAATTCTGGTTATTCTAAAAATAGCGCTGAGATTGATTGTCTTCAAATACAATTCTTCTGTCATTACTCAGGGTCCTGTACCTCTTCATAAACATTCTAACAGTGACCACTGAAATAGGAACACTCATATTGTTAGGTATATCGTACTATTTTAATGTATTTGACCTGTTGTTAGTTAGGTGTTTGAGATTTTCACCGCTAATGTACCACTTCTGTCTTCATCAGGTGCCTTGTTACTTAAATCCACTCTAATAAAGCTTTTGTTTACTGAACCTGGTACCTATAAAAATATCGTCACGTTCCACCGTAGCTTTTACGTTATTGCCTACTTTAATTACTTCCTAACCAACACTATTTCACCCATACGAAAAGCCTCATAGCACTTTTTAGAATTATAGCTAAACGATTGTGTAACCAAAGCTGTATATTACCTAAAGTTTAATTGTAGAAAACCGTTGCTCGTGTAGGATAAAGAAGAACTCAAAAAGTCGCTAGAATAAATAATATTTTTTAAACATTTGTATGTAAGGCTGTTCCGTGCGGCCCTCTTATGGCATGTGTACCCACTAAGCACCTGCCCCATTATTTAGCCACTGTTTACCTCATTATTTCTGTTTATGTGTACTTACATTTACGACTCTTGAATATCATTCACTTAATTTTCATAAATTTGTTGAATTTCCGAATTTTTTATTGAATGTACTATCAACAAATAATTTGGAAATTTACTTACAAGGGCAAGACACAAGGCTTCCACAATATAAATAGGATTTAAAACCCTGAAGAGGCTCATACTGAATTTGCAAGCGGGTTTAGCGCGGACTAACTTAGCGGGAGGGTGGATTCTCAATTAACTAAAGCTGTTTGGCATGGCGTATGCTTAAGAAGAGTTATACTGCATGAAAATCGTCTAAAATCTTGAAAGCGCACCACTAGCTTTATTTGGGAAAACAAATATCTTAGCCAAAAGTCAGAAATGGAAAGACAGCGATGGAAAATTTTAATATAAAATTACTACGGCCACAATTGAGGCGAGGTTGCTAATTAAGTGCAATTTCGTTAGTAAATTGTGTAATTTCGGCATTAGTAATAGCCTGGACATTAAACAGGACGTCTTCTAGAGATCACCCGCACAAATTATGACAAGTTATTACCTTATAGGTACCTGAAAGTAATTGAATTTAAGTCTAAGCTGACCTGCAGAAATAAAAAAGTTACTAGATTCAACAAACAGTAAATTTGAAATGTCAATGTAATTTGAAAATGTGGTGCTGGTACAGTCGCCTTCTATATTTTAGGAGCCTCAAGGATTGCAGTATAATCTTCTAGTTGACCGTTTGGGTACCAAGGAGTTATCTTCGCGATTGTCTACAAACGTGGCCTCCCAATTGTTTTTCCTTGGCTTGAACATGCCGTTTGAAATGCCGAATAGCTTCATGGACGCCGGTGTCTGCAATTTACTACCGTTCTACTTCCTCAGATATGTCATGTCCAGCTATAAGGACAAATCCGTTTGTCTTATTAAACCTTACTTTAATTTATTCTATTATTTTTTACCTTACTATTTAAAAGCATTGCTGCGTTCCTAGTATGAAACGTACTGCTGTTAAAAATGTAATTAGTTTTATTAGTTATTTCTTTACTTTGTTACTGCAATTATTAAGTCAACCAAATTGATTTATTTCATATTTTAAATTTACTGCTGAATAATGTAATAATAAAAGTACTTGGTAACCATATTTGGATTGTAAGCCAATTGCTTTTTTAAATTTAAATCTTCTTGCGCTAATTGTAATACAAAGGACAACTCTGATCTATTTACCTATGGTTATAAATAACTCTTTGTTTCAATGCTTTATAGACTTGTATTTATAGATTTCGGTTTGGTTACAATTAAATTGAATAAATTCTTTTTTCCTTAATTACAACTAAATTCTCCATTTACAGAATTTTGCAAACCTCTGGAGCCCTTTGCTAATTAAATAATTAATTCAAATCTGGTACAGGTTGCTCCCGCTTTTTTGTAACGTAAATTGTTATATTTTGTGCTGTTATTAATTACTCCTACGTTTAATTCTAAAATAATTTACTTATTCTTGCTTTATGTTTTCTGTTTCGGTATAAATTTATATTAGACAATCAGGCAGATGTGTAAACACGTTACCTTTTTACCATATGTAAAGACCTGCAACATTCAACTTTGATTTTTGAAAACGTATTTATTAAATCTGAATATATTAACCATTATAGAATCATTTGTTTTGTGAAGATTTGTACTTATGAAATTTTTAACATTTAAAAATTGAAATAAATTATTTATGCTTTGTTTTCAACAGTACATAATACTGGTTTAGATAGATTTTCTCTATCAGGTTTATTATTTTTAATATTAAGTTACGAAGTGAAATCGGAAAGTTGTATACCACAACTCACATCTCCAATTATTTACGTGGATCTTTAGGATTATAATTCCGATTTTCGATAAATGGTTTAGTTCGGCGTTACTATTGAATGTTACCTATGAATGATTCGCCTTTAGTATACATAGGGTACTCCTTAAGTGGCTATTTTCTTTTACGGGCCTTATTCAGCGAGATATCTGTAAATGTAAACGCGTGGTGTTCGAACATATTACTTTTCCTAGTTCTACGATTTTATTTGATTCTCTCTGCTTGAATATTCACAATCTACATGCTAAGATAATTCAACCGCTCACCTTCGTCTCTCCGAAGAAATTGGTTTTGTTGGGCACCCCTTTGTTTGTGCATATTTAGAGAACGTTCGATCTCACCCACTGACTTTCCTTCTTTCTTTCGTATCGGTGGGGACGCAGATAATCTAGGTGGCAAAAGGGATTTGTGTTGAAAAAATTCCCTATATCTTGCCGGTTTGCATTGGGAGACATACTGTAGTCTCTGCTGTTGGTGTTATTGTTTTCCCTTCAAGACGTTATCATTGGTAAAGGTACAGACTACGCCGCTAAAAGGGCTCCCTGCTATATCATTGCGACGGCAATAAAATGTGAGACCCATGGCGTGCTCTCCTCGGCGTATTGCTCGTGACTTAAGAGTACTGTATATCACATGTTATATATAAATGGCGTTTTAGCTTATAAACGTCTCAACATAAACATCTGTATAGCATCCGCCATCTAGCGAGCTTATAGAGTACTTTAGAAGTTATAGCTACTGCAATTGTAATAGGGAGCAACCTCTTGACACTTTCATATGGAGGGCGCTGTTGTTTTACAAAATCGGGAGAGTGACTTTAACATATAAAGGTGAATTTACACGCTATCATTATAACACCATAACTAAAATCTTAAGTGTTTTATTTATTTCAGCGACCTATATTGCGTAATTTACATGAAAGATGCTTGAGACACATTGAGAGACTTCGTGCTTATGGCGGGGATTGCCATGCATTATGAATTCTAGCGTGAAATCTAGTTACTTTTGTAGGCCATCTTTAACGTCTGGTGGGAAGTCTAGTTACTTTTGCGCGCCATCTAATGCATATCTATTCTGATAACTTGTTCATGTTTACAACATCTTATAAGTTAGTCAATGATACATATGTACATATACATTAATTAAACATCTATATTTAAACTAACTTATGATTATCTACCTATAAAGTAGTAAATTATTTATTTAATTTAAAATTCCTCTATTATCTAATGTATAACCACTACACATAATGTATGTACAGATAAATAGCGAAGACATAAAAATGCAAATGGTTTTTCTATATACGACTATATATGATTAACCATCATCATCTTAATTATGTTACAGGTATAACATTATAAAATTTAAATAAAATCAACGGCTATGAATTAAATAACGATGTAGATATATTTACAATAAAAATGATAAATAGTAAAATGTTTTAAACTAGTTGTATTTAGATCATATTTGCATAGATGGGTTCTAGACTTAGAATGCTTAAGTATAATTATATACCTACATTATCTTATTATACGGTTATTGTTAAAATAGAATATTCCTCGTTTTTTATTTATATTTCTTCTACGTATTTGCGTATATAAATGTACGTGTGTAAATTACTAAACGTACCTGTGTATATAGTAATGCAGTGTGCAAATCATGAAGAATGTTACTCCCTAATTTATACATTTTTAAATAAAAACTGAAAGCAGATAGTTTTAAAGGTAGTCGAAGATGCCGTAAATAATATAGAAAGCAAAACCTACAGTATAACAAAGTTTAAATCGATAAAAATTTACATTTTCTGTACCCATACGACGCCTTTTACCGAATACTATTCTAAACACTTTTTGTTCGGTTTTACTACTTACTTCGTGTTCAAAGGTGCGACATATATTACGCGAAGTTAAGTATATTGAACCCAACTCCTTTGAACCATGTTACTCAGATTTTCAAAGTTTACAAATTTTTTTTAGTCAAAATTTAAGCGAATGCCTTTAACTTTAATGGTGACAAATTCTTTTTCTAATGTAGGACTAAACACTTTACAGGAATAGTTTCTTAGGGCCTCCGTAATATAACTTCTCGAACCGTAATATTCCAGTTCATCTGTCATCTCACCGACTGAATAACCAGTACTAGGCTCTTTCTCACACTTCCTGCCTATGTAAGTATTGAAATCTGTATCATAATATAATACTCATTCCCCTGGAAGCTCCAAAATTTCGTATAGCTTAACCCGGGTCAGTGTAGTCGTGTAATCAGAAATACACACGTTTACCGTACTTAGTACTTCGAAAGCTTTCACTTACACTCCCAGCTAACTATAAATGCCTCTTCATTAACTTTGTGAATGTAATTCACTGCTATTGAAGGTTCCGCGAGCATACTGCACATTACCTTGGGTTTGGGAACGATAGCAGTTTTTGTCTGATTTTCCTTCGGGCCAAGCTTCCCCCAGAATGAATTGAGCATTAGTTTAGCAAGGGTTCTCAGTTCTGGATTTTTTAAAATTTGCCCGTGTTCCAGTTGTATACCCTCTATGTTGAAAAACTCGATATAGCGGTTCTTGATCATCGTATATGCAGCTAGATGGGAATCCAAAAGCTCCCTTCTTTCTTTTTATGAATTTATTCATAAACTCAGCAAATAGATCACCCATATTTGAGATGGAATTGTACTGTTCAATAGTATATTGCCATACCTACATATTTCGATCATTTTGTATCCTTGTTTTAATGCAGTCCTGATTTCGTCAATCACCCAGGTACCCACTAAGGTAAGTTCATCGTCAATGTGATTGCATTTACCTTGAGTTTGCGTTTCACTGCATACGCGACACAGAGAAAATATTATTATTCTGTTTAATTCAAAGCACATGATGATATACATTTTGAGGGAGAATCATTTTATATTTAATTAAGCCATCTACTAGAAAACGTCGATTTTAGAGCATGTTTTGGGGACGATATGTAGCGTCGGATTTCCAATAGGGAATTTATCATATCTGCATACGCATGGATACAAGAAACACAATCAATGTACTTAATTCTCTCCGGGTTTTGTTTATCGTAAAGCTTCGTGGTGCCCGCTCTACCCCCATAAAATGCATCGCGTCGATTTAGTACTGCTCGATTTAATAATGGATTCGAGTTCAATACACGCATACCTGCATTATTCCTTTGAAGATTTCTAAATTCGCACTCCCACATTTCCACTACATCGCATCCCTTGCATCGAAGGCGTTCCGTCTTTAGGATCGTAGATTGGTAGCGATCGTTAAAGTGTCTACTGTGTTGTCGGAGAGAGGTGCATTGCGGTTGAAGGGCATGCCTACTGGTTTATCGTGATAGTAACAACCGTCAAATTCGAAAATGTCATGTTTTTATTCGCAAAAGCCATTCACTCAAGTTGCGGCTATAACAGTTTTGTAACCTTTAGCCGCATGCTGTATACCAAATTCACGCCGTTGTTCTTCCCATAATATAGCAACTTTTGGTTGATTGTCACGCCAACGGCATTCGCCGCGAGGGATAATTCCAATTGTGTTAGGTTTGAGATAACCACGTCAATACACCAGGTTGCAAGCTGAAGCTATAGCCACGTCTTCTGTTAAAGGACACACTGCAAAACATATTTCGAAATTTGATGCAGGCGTTCTTTACTATGCCTACATCACTCATACAATAATCTACGAAAGCACATTGCATGTTAAATTCGTCGTCCATGTGTATTTCGTACCACTGCAGAAACTTGGTGTGATCTTCGGTGTCAGGCGAACATAATTTGAGGTCATTTTTTAGAGTATTAAAGAAATGCGGAAAATATCCCTCTTTTATTTCAATGCCGAGATATATGCCATGGGAAGTTTTGATAATGCCACGGGTAGTAGTTGTGTGAGTCGATGAATCGTACAGGATCCGGCTCCAGCATTAATATATTTGTACCCTGCATTATTAATTCGGGATTCATGTCAGTTTGCTCAAAGATGTACTTTTGTATGAACTGTACATCAAAGAGCTGAGCGTTATGTGCAATACAATTAATCCTCTTAAATTTACGTTGAAATTCTAATATGTGCCGTAAGAAGGACACAACTACGTCGCTTTGAATTATTCTTTGCGGAAATCCACATTTTTTGCAAAAGTGTAAGTTCTTAGCTATATAACACTTACCGCGACATTGTTGGTATACGCATAAATTAGGTTCATGGATTGTAGTGTCTGTTTCACTGTTTAATTTTGTCTCTTGCCGGGTTTCCAGGTCGTAATATATGAAGAGGAAATTGTCGGTTGGCGGTTTTCGTCGACCCGTTCGCATAAAACACAAATTATTCGAAGGAAAATGACCACTGCAAGGTTTGCATAAAATCTCACCACATGCATAAGTATGGTTAGTTTTAATTGTTTTCAAGCAATCCGCATACCATCGTATATCTGAACAACTAACTGTTTTACGGTGGTTTTCGAAACACCTATTTCCCCGGAATTAGCGGTTGCATAAATCACAAATTATATTAGTGTTTATAACACAGTGTGGTGATTGCCTACAGCATGGACAATATGCTGCGCATCGGTGCTTAGTTTTGTTATCATAGAGGATGTGGCATAATTCGCAAAAATAGCTACAAGAAAATGCAACTGTTAAAGAAGTTATGGTGTCGTAGAGGCCTCGGTGATAAATCAGGTTTAAATCATGTTTTGCGGCAATTTGCTCCTCGTATATTACCGTGAGACCATTTTCACAGTAGTTGTAGACAACAATTTTGTAGGGTGATTGTAGGTTGGTCGGTCAATTCACAGCCACCATCTTCGGGTATTTTTACATTAGCGTCCTGCATCAATTGTAACGCTGCCTTGTCCTGAACTTTGCCAATATTGCACTGCATTTCTCTATAGTTGCTGGACTTCGATGCCTCATCCATATCAACTACTAACGCTTGAGCAAAATAAAGGTTACGTTTGTTATCAATGACAATGATACTTATTCTATTGATGCATTCCTCTTCAAAATTGGGGTACATTCTGTCTCAAACGCGTTGTCCTAGTCCTTCTGGCATCTCCACCGTTATTATGGCCAGACAAAATGAATGAACGTTAATTCCTTCCAAATTGCTGTGAAAGATAGCTTCTATCATCCTCCATACATCATCCGTCGAGTCTTGGGATGATTTGCGGAAGCTCAACCACCTTTACTTTTTGCTTCAAATTCCTTTCTGTGGAATGTAAAACCTATTTGATCAGACAGATTCGCCCTTTCTATGTCATATAACGGGAATTGTTCTGCAGTTTCCTTTCCCCATTCGACAGGATTTTCAATATTCGCGGGGTTAGGATGAATTTTAAATTACATTTTACGCCCCTTCACTACGAATAGACAGACGTACGCGTGTGAAGATGTCTTTAATTATTTGAGATTTTTCTATCTGTAACAATTCAGTACTTAATATCACGTAGAATAGCATATTACAAAGTGATTAAATAAAAGATTAAACTCGCGAATTATTTGTGGCGAAATCGTTGGATAAACTTGTATAAACATGCAAATAAATTTAGCTTGATTAGTTTTATAACAGGGCAATTATAAAATTATAAGATTAGTTCGTTGCTAAATCTCAAGCTTGAATAACATAATTTGTTTATTTTTTGTCAGTGGCTGCAACTATTAACCATAACGTTTCAAAAAGTAACCTAGGGAATATTAATTATGATAAATAATGCCCTAGAATGCAATAAAATGCTTTATTTTTAAATTTAAAAATCAATAGCCTAACAGGTATGCTAAATACTTGGGAAAGTTGTATTATCATCATCGTGCAATTTACTTTTAAGATATTCCATGTAATTACATAAAAATTTTATATACGATCCAGATTAACTGTTACAATGTATGAATTAATAATCATTTTGATAAATTTTATAAACTGAATATTAACCAACCTTACTTTGTATTAATGTAAAGGATCTGCAGAAACACAATGAAACAAAACAGAGACTGGTCAGTAACTAAGTGATGCATAATTTTAGTGTCAGCTGTATACACGAGTACCTTCGATAACCTAATTTCTACATCATCTTTAACATCCGCTGCTCACCCTTTTACAAAGCATCGCGGATCGCATGTTTGTGGTGGCGGTGAGGGACACCCAACCCGAGCGGCATTTATCAAACCGCTAAAGATATGGCTGTCTTGTCTTCATTTTTGAATTTTATGAAACCCTTCAATATTAATTTATTTTATTATAGGTAATTAAAAATAATACTTGATTTGTTTTTTTATTAATAATTAAGGTGCACATATAAAAGGTGCGGACAGCAAAGCAGCCCGCTGTACAGTGGTTCCAAACAAATATTTCGCGGTAAAAATTCTGTATCTGACTAATGACAATAACTCTATTGTGGGTTTTGGTATCGATTGCTAAGTTTTAATAGGTGCAGAATCGAACAAAGCTATCCCCAAATCCATATCTCAAACCGTTCTGCCGTTAAAACGATTTTTCCGTTTCAATTTGTCAAATCCTTCTCGGTCTTTATTATAAATAGACAACTCAAAATAGTTGTTGATAAATGGAAAGGGAAGTGGTTTTAGATAACTGTTTTGTGAATATTTTGGCTCCAAAATCACCTCAATTGGTTAATTCTATCAAAAGTTGTAATGAAAATATCGAAGAAATTGATAAAATATAGCGAAAATTGCACGATTTTCCCCATTTGTATCAAGTTTCCCCTAAATCTATCGAATATAGGCTAATACAATAAGAGAGTCAATTATAGGATAGGTAATAATGCATCATTATTTTTAAAATTACCCCGAATAGAAGAAATTAATAAAAAAACATGACAGATTGCAATTACCGAAAATAAATTAAGATACAAAACGTCAGCGATTATACAATACCGAAAGAAGTATCCGGTTTATTATTTCAACAATAAATCAACAGTAAGGTAATGTAAAATTAAGTAGGAAATTGCAATAAAATGAATACCAACTTAAATCATCCTCCATCGGACGTTCGTCGTTCAGCAGTACACCGCTGTCCTCCATGCCATCTTCAAATTATCATAATCGATGTAAACGAGGTTTTTAGCATCTCCTTTGAGCTCGATAGAAAACGTGGTCTACTGTGATCTCAAGTTAGTGATGTGGACGAGAACCTTGTTGATCAATGATCTGCTGCTGTTTGTGGTGTTGAATTGGCGGAATCGCTTGAAATCTTTGTTTGGACATTCTTGCGCTTCCTCTTTAGGTAAGCAATTAGAGTGAAAATGGAATCCAGAACACTCTTTCAAAGAATAAGTATTCGGGACCGAAGATGGAATGAAATACCACTCATAAAGATTGACAAACATGTTTGCTGTTTCAGCACAATAGTAGTCAAATTTTAACGAATCTATAGTTTCTGACGATGCTAGAACCTGTGGAATCTGTGAATTAGGTCATTACTCACCCAAATTACATCATCTACGTGCTCCCAGTTCCGGAAGAGTCTGTGAGCAGTATTCCCATCTTTGGATATAGCATACCCCTGTTTTGGCATATTTAAAGAGTTACAGTGGTTCTCCTTTACTTGCAGCTGAATTATTTTTCTTCGATCTCCATAATTGCTTTTTCTTCCATACTTCTAGCGCTCCATTTCCGAAATTCGGGTCTGTACGCAATGCGTAAAATGTAATCCATGAATCTGATCCATCCATGTAGAGTGTGCAGCCCATAAACAACTGAGTCTTGTATAATAAATCGTTTTTAACCGAATCCAAGTGAATCATTTTGGTGAGCTAGGCTCTCCACATACAGGACATGGCAAAGTTTCCCGTCCAGCATGGTTAATTGTAACAGATGCTTGACTGAAATAGTTCTATTCGCCATTTTAACTGTTATTAGAGATAGACCTACAATCCCATTCTTCACGGAGTTAACCTCCTATAGGATTTTTTCAGTCGTTTCTTTGCAGAATTCGAATCTCAAAGGGCGGCAAGGATTAGTTAAGGCGTGGTCCAATTGGTCCAAATTGGATTACTATTACCCTCTGGTGAAGTGGTTAGCCGCAGAGGAACTTATACTATCATAAACAAACTTTTGTCCGTATGGCCACAGTTATCAAAGTTCTGTTTATAACGGTTGTGTCGGAATAATCCATCACACCCCCATTTTGAATAAAACATGAGGTCATTATCATCAGCGAGCTGGGATTAATGGAAGTCAATAACCTAGAACTGGTTATTTCCAGTAGATACTGCAAATCAATTTTAACTTCTCCCTCTGATACAACTATTGAAGGAAGGTAACGTTTTGTTTTGGCGGCCAGAACAGTTTTGTAAGGCGGAAAATAAAAGAGCCCTTCTCAATAGTTTTGGGACATATACGATTGTCTTGAACTTTTGCAAGTTTGGCATCAATTAAAATAGCTAGAGCTTCCTCTCCACTGAACGATTAAACGCTGATTGATACCTTTGCCTCCTTTGCACCCGCATCAAATGACCACAGCTGTCTCTTTATTTTTGCCGCAATGTCTTTTTGCCCAAAAGAAACTAGACTATGTTTTAGAGCATGCTGCAATTCAGCTTTGGAATATATTGAATTAGGCTCCGTTAGTTTGCACTTCTTCGTGCGTTTGGAACAATCTTCAAATGATTTTAGTGGCCGTCCGCATGTACAGTTACTTGTACCACACACTTGCATGTGACTCAGTAAAAGGAAAATAGCACTCATGCAGCCAAAAGCTATTTTTGGTTATAAAACGAGTCTACTTCTTTGGGCTCCTTTATACTTTTTGTTAAACTTGACCATGAAAACAGTAACCAACTGCATTGGCAACGACTCTAACTCGACGACGTTAAACCTCCAAACCAAAATTTTGCTTATTTTTGGATATGGAATTTGCGAATTCGCAATTTTTTAAACAAATTTGAGCCACCTTATTACAAGATATGTTCGCATTAACAAGGACGGCAGTGAACAGACTTCTATCCTGTAAGTGTTGCTCATAAGCAAGTCTCCCGAGAGTTCTATCTCAGTCTATAAGCAATCACGTACGTTTAGTCCAAAGTCAGAAATACTCATTTTACAGATCATTTTAATTGAATCCAGTCTAGCACAGGGTATTGATAATCAAAGATTGGCGTAAGTGTAACTCATAAACAAGCTTTAATTTTTTTAAACTATCATAATATGTATCCCTAAGCGATTTGTTTCTTTATCTTTTATAAAATCGCCTTTATTTCGAAAATATTAGAAAGCAAAGTAAACGTGTAAAAAGAGCGCATTTTCTCATGACTCATATAACCTTTTAGAATTTGTATATACTGTGGAATTGTTCGTGTTGTACGCATTTTAAATATTTACGTTAAATGAAAAGTATTACTCTAACATTTTTTATTTTATTAGGTACACATATAGTTGTAATCACATTTTTAAAAATTTCGTGATGTTTTAATTTCAAAAATGTTTTACACATGCCGTTACTAAGTAATATGAAGTCTGATGCATGTACTATTTAAAAAATACTTCACATTTAAAAAATTTTACGCCAATGCACAATTTCATAAATCACAATTAAACATGCATATTTAGGGGTAGCTGATTTTTAATTTTGATTTAAAATAAAAAGATTCTGTTTATAAGTGATGTTATTTCTTTTATGCTTTTCATACAACTTCAAAATTTAATTTGAATTAAGTTTGAATAAAAATTGGGCCATGTTAGAATAGGTCAAGTACCTACACATTTATTTATAAGGATATCACCTAGTGTAATTCAATATCATGTTATTTCTTGCGCCGGGAAGTACACTCAACATTTTTTAATGAACAACTGTGACAAATTATGTGGCAATGTCAGCGGCACATAAACTGTTAACGTATGTAACGATTTTGGAAAATGGGGTTAATGAAACTTGATAATGTCAAGAATGTGTCCATTTTAATACGCGGAGTAAGGTTTTTTACTATAAACAACTATTTCAAAACGACCCTGTATAAATAATGCTGTTCGATTAAGCAAAGTAAATTTGTTACGGATGGGACTGCGAAACGAGTTGAAGAAATTTAAATACAGCAGACTATACTTCTCTTTATCTTTCGTCTTTTATTTTTCGAGATAGTTTTACCAAGCCTTCTCTACAATTCTCATGAAACGAAAATATTTTTGAAAAAGTCGTTACAGCTCTGTGCAACCCAATCATAACCATTCTTTAAGATACCGCATGGTGTTGGGGTAGAGTTGGATCGCTTGCAGCAAATTTTGACAAAGAGAAAGTAGTATTATTCAAAAGTAAACAAGGATAAAATAAAACGATCTAGCGTCGGTTTATATAAACGAATAGTAAAGGTCTTGTCGCAGCTGGTCGCACTTAGAACCTGTTGAACATATTCACCAATACCTTATTTAAACATGTGCATAAATTTCATATGGTCACGTGGAGTCACAAAAACTAAGGCAATTTTTTAGCAGAGAAAAAATTATTTATTCATTTATGAAATTAGATAGATGGGATTAGGTTTGGGACGGCACGAAGAGATTACTAACAACAAAGTTTTTAATTTTATCACGATTTTTTGACTGGTTATCTTTATTCACATATCATCCTTTTGAAAATCCTCCACATTCATATTTCACGCAATGTTTAGGGGACTGGTCAAAATTAGTTTTAATTTTTCCCACTGCCTTCTTATCTTTGGTTATATTATAAACGATTAGTCTCGAAATTTTCGACGAAAGCGGAAGTTCCGAAAATCGATTTTTGTTCTCGATTTTCCCGTTTGGCACCTCTCTGCGCAGACATAAAAAGTTCCCACGGTCCCCAGTATTTTCCCAGATATTAGCATATCTAGTCGCTTGAACTGTGTAACCTTCTGAATACTTCTGATTTCGTTTCAATTGTAAGATTATTTAGTCTCTGGTATACACGATGCTCATCAAATCTTGCAACTGACGGAATTATGCTCTACGGTGTTGTAAGGCTTAATTATCATTAACCCATTGACCGTCCCTACAGCATTTATCTGGGAACGTACCAAATCGCCTGACATTAAGATGTCCGTGTCGTAACGTAATGTGAGATCATGAAAAAGTTGAACTCTGATTTATACTAAGGTGAGTAAAATAAGACGACCAAATAGGTGTAGCCCTAAAAGTATGTTGCACAAATTGTTTGTTAGTGGCATAAACAATTAGGCGTAACGAAATAAAGTTACTCGGAATTGGACAGCTTTTATTTAGGCACACAATTTATTATATTGCTCAATGAAATATTTTTTCCGCGAGTCTTATCTGTAGGTAGACTGCTCCAACTAATAATTCTTAGCGTAACGTGGTACATTTGCTTGAGATACTAATTCCTGTTCAGATTTACTAGATGTCAGGATGATCGAGATCTGGATTGGATATAAAATTTGAAGAAAATAAAAATGTAAGAGAAAATATATATTAAATATAATATAATATTCCATAAGGCATTACAAAATATAATTTTTTGTTTATATTTATAAGAGAATAAGAGTAAGAGGGACGGAGTGAGGGGGCGGGCGTGTCGTTGTTGTTTTAGTTAAAATATAATATAAATAACTATCTACCTTAATTTCTTTTTACAATTAGTCTTGATAAAATGTCAGAATGTTTTAATTACTTATTGTATTTATGAAGGCCAGTCACATGATGCAGAGGAGATGATCCAACCAGTTTGGCATCTGTCTAAAAATGAAAGAGGGTGAGCCAATCACTCAGTGTTGAGGTTTAGTATAATGAATAACAATAAGTAGTTAACTAAATGTGAGTCCATAGAGAGAAGCTAAAACTTGATACATTTAATAATTAGTCTAAACTTTATTTTTATTATACATTTACTTGAGCACTGTCTAAAGGCGGATACACGCGAGCTGTCCGTCAATAGCCAGCTTGTGCAATGGGTACTAAAGGACGTTAACCCATGAAGTATCCTGCTTCACTACTGTCAGGGGTCTAGCACTGAGCCGTGCAATGGTACCAAGGGAGACACGTGCAAGGTACCGCTCTAGATACTACAAACCTAGAACTAGCTACGAAGTGTGCATAGTACCAAGGGAGAAACGCGCGAGGTACTACTCCGTTACAAGTTCCTTGCCCAATGGACACACGGGATGACACACAGACGGTGTCCCTGGTAACAGCGCCCTATCAATGGTGGGTTGTGCAATGGACGAGGGGATGTTAACGCGCGAGGTACGCAATCTACCCATTGCTACTAGGCCACAATAATAACGTATCACGCTAAACAAACTTACGGACAGAACTGAGCTGTGCAATGGTGTCAAGGTACGTTAACGCTCGAGACAACCTGCCCCCGAACTGCCCCTGCTACCAGTAGAAATCATAGGAGGTAGACAGTCTTAATATAAGTTTGGCATACCAACGCTCAATTTTATAATTAATTTCAATTATCATTTAAAAACAACTTTAAACATAATTTTAATTTAAGTGTTTGCAATTCAATTTATAAAAATGCAATTGATAAGAAATTATCAACTAGTAATGCAATCAATAATCAATAAATATTATAAAAAGGGACCTGAATAATTAATCAGGAGCAATGGCAATGACTCAAAGTTGTTAGTAAAACATTCACCAAAAATCTGCATTAAAGCTACTTTCTTTTTTGGCTCACAGATAATTAAACTTTAAATAAACTCACCCCTTTGCATCAAATTAATAAGTTCTGTGAGAAATACTCATCTTTTAAATGAATTAATGTTATTTATAACACTATTAAAACAAGTGATTTGTACCACAGAAGCTTTACTAATGAATCGAATTTTATTTTAAAACCCAGAAGAACTGAGCTATTATAAAACACCTGTAATGCACCCTTAGTGGAAATTTACAAATAGTAGTCCAACCGAGGTCAGTAGATAATACCGATATACAAGTGTAAAGCATATGAAAATTTTCCATTTCGGACCAATTATTTTAACATTTGTCGTATTTTGTATTCTAAATAAATTGCAAAGATATTTTAAAATAAATTTAAACTTATCAAAACTGTAATGTTACATATTAATTAAAATAATTGATCATTAAATTACTAGTCATCTAAACATAATTATTTTTAGATCGCTAATCACGTTTTTCACATCACCAACGTTCGTTTTTTTTTATTTATTTCCAGATAAATATATTTCTACGAAAAAAGATGGAGACTATTTTATTTTAAAACCATAAATATTCATTAATATTGATTTGAAACTTATTTAAAGTTTATACCACAACATTATAATTTAAAGGCGGAATAATTGGATAAATACTACCAAATAGACATTGATGCATTAACCTGCTCAAATAAAAACTTTGAAATACGGCTTTATTTATTTTTCATAATTTTTTATTGTGATGAATAATAGAACCTTTCAAAAATGACTTGTAAAGTTTACAGTTAATTTTCTTTCCACCTATTTATTTTACATTTTAATATCTCTACAGTGTTATTGATCACTTGCTTTTAGTCGTGAGTATCGCAATCCATTACAAGATGCTGTTCCCAACAACTTAATTCTCAAAGAAGTAAAATTAAATCTTTAATGTAAGTATTTTGGTTATTATAATTATAATAAGCTTATAATTTTATGCAACACTAAATATTTTTAAGTAATAAATGCAAATCATTTAATACGCATTCCGGGAAGAGCACTAGTATTACTGAAATTTTAATTCGTAATAGGATAGAGTAAATTGCCGTTTGAAATAAATATATTAGCAGGACCAGCATTTTCATCTTGCGCCGTTTTTGTTTATTTAATTACTATGTTTTAACGGTTCTTTCTCAATTTTTTTAAGTAATTAATTTACATTTATTGTTGAAAGGGTTTTAATTTATAAATGCACTCCGCTCGGTTTACTTAATCTACTACATATTTAAAGGGTTACGCATTTTCATTATTTTCTTTTTGGTTAACTCATTAGATAATTTAATTCAAAACTTATTAAATAAAAACGTTTTTACGTTTTTATCTTTTTATCTCATACAAAATGGAAAACATCGAACAAAACTGATATATTTGCTTAGCCCGTCAAAATTTTACAGTTGTCAAAAGTAGTATTTTCATAGGACGAAGAAGAAAACTGCTTTAACTTCAGTGATTAGAGTGGATATTTTTAAAAGCGTCTCTTCATTACTGGGCTAAAGTGTCAGTAAACTAATAATTTACCTTAATTTCGAAAAGAAGCGTCCTAATGGAAACGATGAAAATCACGTACTGTAGAATTTATTTGTATAGGGAAGACAAGTATTAAAGTATACACAATCACATTACCTTGAAGAATGCTTAACCTGCTATAGCAAAACACATAGCTATTGAAGTTTTTTCGACATTGGTTAATAACTTTGTAGACACTTAAAATAGGTTTAGTTAAATGCATATAAATTAATAGAATAATACATAAAATTAACTGTAATTGAAAACACGTTTGAAACGTATAAAACCTTACTATTTAGTTATTTCGAAGAGAATTTCAGTTAGCGTTACGATATAATCTCCACTCCCTCACCAGTTGCGTATTTCGTTCTGACAATTCATGAACCTCCTCCTTTAAGGTACTTTGTCATTAGACTAAAAATTTTGCAATCGTAAAGTCATAAATTTGTAAAAGAATGAGATATTTAACTCATAGCTTATAGTCCCAATTATCCCCCCTCAAATATATTAGCAGAAATAGATGTACAATTAGCAAAACATAGTTTAAGAAAATCTAATCAAAAAAACACTGGTATTTGATGAAGTATAGAGCACACCATATTAAAAACTTAACAAAAATATAGCAATGAGAACAAAAATGGCTGTCTTAGAGAGGCATTTTAAGCAAAAATTACAAACAAATATAAAACAGAAGAAAATGGAGTAATGTAAATTCAAAAATATTACTATAACGAATAGAATAAAGACTTAAAGCTACTTGAAGAAAGTGAAGAAATTTTAATGATAAAAAGAATACAATGGCCTCGAGGTCAAATTAAAAAGGTAAAGAATGTACCATGAACTTATTTAGTATGCTCATCGATGCTATATGATGCTCCTCTTATCCATGATAGAGAATTAAAATATATAGTGTTAACAAAATGTGTTACTAAGGCTGGGTCACTCGAGAATTATAAGCAGTGCGCCAAAAACTAGAGTTCCTTAGATGATACCATAAAAGTTCGACAAACAAATGAATTAAAGATTATGTCATGCAGCTTTCAGGATAAATACAAAATTGCAGTAAAAAAGGCTAAGGGCGACACAAGAAATTTATTAAAAGCAATACAAATAGTATAATGTACCTATACCGTCGCTGTGAACTTTCCCTTTGCATATAATTGAGTTAATAAATTATATGGCTAAACGCACCACATGAAACGACATATCTAAATTAATTGTATTTATTTTGTTTATTTAAAATCATTTCGTTAGACTTAATCTAACAAAACAACCTGTATGGTTTTTAGTTAATTGCGATTTATATAATTACAGAGATTTTTAACAACCATTTATCATATTTATTTATTTCGCTTTTAATTATTATTTTTCATAATTACTGTTTAACGTATTAATTTATTTACTCGCTTTTAATTTCGTCTTATTAATTAGTTATAAGATTTGATACATCTCAAATTTATTGTATGTTATTTTAATCAGAACAGTTCAAGATTCTTGATCACAGTCAACGTTATTTTATTTGTGTAGGTCAAGGGATTTGAACTCTGTATACACAAATAATGTGAGTGTTCTAGGTTGATTTGATAAACGTATTTTAGTTTTGTACATTTATGGCAAATTTCACATTAATTAAACTAATTTAATTGCTTTATATTAAATGAAATGTAACTCATTTAGTTAAAAACCAGTTTGTATTATTTTTCGCCATGTTTCACATAATTTTTAATCTTGTTAATTAATGCAATTAATACTGTACAATTATATTTGTTATTTTTGAGCGTCTACAAGCAGTACTCTTAACATTATTTTTACTGCTTCACGCACGTTAAAATTACGCATGTAATGATGTAATAATTTGTTATAAAGTATTGTAATTAAGTTAAACCAAAATAAAGTTATTTCGCTTTGAATTTGGCGATAGTCGTTTGATATATAAACTCCCGTAAACGCCGGATACGGCATAGAAGTTTTTGCCTTCATAGATCAAGCGTCTCGCATGAGAAATATTTTACCGCCAGAGCTTGTAAAACAAACATCAAACCAACGAATATAGGTTTTAAATCTACCCCATAAAAGAGTGGTAATTTTAATCCTGTGAATTACTGTTCAATAAATCCGTAAAATTCCGTTTGCATTGCATAAATCGAAATTTTAAAACAAGGAAAGAAAACTTTTGCTGCAGATCGCAGTGATCCAGAATTTAAGGAACAGAACGATCTGCCGGCGTTCAACGGTATTGATTTACAACTTCGTTTACCTGCATTGTTCAGTTCTGACTTCAATTAACAAATTTGACAACATACTACTCGCGTTTAGTCAACGATTGTTAATAATAACCACTTATCTAAAAGTACGACGCCGATATTCGCCTTGAGGCCTGGATATCTGCTCGTCACTGCTGACGATCTATCCCGAGATGAATGTCGACTCCGAATATCCAAGCAAGCCCAGTTTAATTATGAAGGATTTCACATTGAACGAGAATTACCTACATTAATGTTCACCCGCGCTAAACACATAGTTAAAACTATTAAAACGAACTGTACAATACAAGAGAACGAACGCCATTTTGAGATCCGCAAACGTTAAATCGATCGAATTGATTGAAAATATTGTTCATAATAGGCATTGATATGTCATCTACATTCAACAAACGTCAATATAACGACCGTCAACTAATTTAAAGGCTAATACCTAAAATAATGCAAAGAAACTTATATAATTTAATTTATTATTCAAATAAATACCTTTTTGTTAAAATTTGTTATTTCTAAATACATAAAAATTATAACAATTAAAGGATTATATTTTAATATAATATAATCACTAAATGTGTAAATAGTTGCAAAATAAGGGTTTATACATATCAAAGAATGCATTGTTAGACATCATAATTGATAAGCAAATAATTACGTGTTCTAACATTAGAAAGTTAAATAAACTATCGTTTAATTTAAATTTCTAAAATAAGTTTTCTGTAATATAAAGTAACCAGTAGCATTAAGTTTAAACTAAGTTTCACAGACTATAAAAATTCATAAGGGTACTAGTTGTAAAGTGTGGCAATAAACGAATTGCGACTGATTTTAAAACGTGTGTCATATGACCAGCTTCAAAGCATCGGGAAGTAAAACGGACTTATCCAATGAAACGTTTTACATAAAATTTCTTAGAGTAAAGACACCCCCAAAAGAAAAGTACATTCTCCCGACCATAAAAGAAACCGGGGACCTAAGTTGTAAAATGAAAAGGAAAAACACCGCGATTTGAACGGAAACGTAACGTTCATTATTTCAAACACGAAACCAAAATTTTTGAAATCTGAAATCTGGCATTGGTTAGAAAATACAGTAGTGGAATATCCAGAAAACAATATAAGATCGGAAGACGCAATTTCATCTCATCTTTTGCTTATGCGTGAATATCGCTGCTGAATCAATCAACCGTAGCCAAGTTGTAAAGTCCGTTGAAAATAGAAGATGTTAATAGTTTAACTTGTGTCACACATGTGAGGGCTGTGGCATCATTAAAGTCTCCAGAAATTTACATCTCAACGTAAGTTAAATTTTCCAAAGTTCATAGGCGAAATCTTAAAGAGAAGGCCGCAAGTTTGAAGTGGATTATTTATAAGGGACGTAAATCTATTTAAAGGCAACTGACCTGGACTTCGCATAACCAGAAGGAAGTCTAGTAGTTTAACATCGTAGAAAATACACTCCCGAAATTGACCGTAAGTTTTTTAATCAACTCTATTTAAAAACTTACATTGAAAAAACGAAGTGCTAGATAATTAATTTAAAAAAAAATAAAAATTTGCTTTATTATAAATAAACAAATTTAACAAACAAACCAGAAATTCTTTCCCTTTCGCATTTAAATAGACATCTTAGGGTCTTGTTTACTACCTGTCAGCAGTTTGAAAAGGGAAACAACCGAACGTTTGTAAACATTACTTGTTTCGTATATGATTTTGTAATTTAATATTGTTAATAATTATTGTCGAATTATTATCCATTTTTTAATTTCGCAATTTTCAATAAATGTATTTATCGTAAATCTCTGTTCTTACTTGCTGAAATATCGGTAAGTCGTTAATTAAATTTATTTTCCGAGATCGTTAAGTAAACATTCGTCTAGACTGAGTATACAAGGGTCATTAACAGGCAACATTTGGGGTCGTAACTATTAAGATCCGTTATAGGAACGGTTTTAATCCTGAACTGGTTTATAAAAATCAACACAGCTTCGAAACAGTGTGTCTGCTTCATTCTAAAACCAAACAAAGAATACATAACTAAAGTATGTAATCAAGAAATTTATTATAATTATTTATAGCTGCCAACGGAGCCGACACCAGCATTCACTTCAAAATAATTAGTTTTCAAATATTCTATTTAAAAATAAACTCAAAGGGTCTAAATAAATTAAAGTAAAGTACGTTTCAAGTGTAACAGGGTTATATGCAAATAAAGTAACATTATTAAAAGGTGTACACCTATTTTCAAACAATAACGAACCATCGATATTGTTCATTAATAATTAATGATAACTAACTTAAAATAAAAGTGTTGTTTAAGCTAATTACAACAAGAGTAATGGCTCTAATACATACACAGCATGTACAAAAATAAAAGCGGTTGACTAACTTAAATAAACACAATTCCGGTCCACCCAATTCACACTGGGAGGTATCTTTGTAAATATTGTACATAATTAAAGTAAGTTTCACGTAAATAGTTTTTGAAGTATCAAAGTATAGTTTTGGACCCACACTCCGACTCAAAATCTAACTCGCCGTATTAGTAACCCAGGATCCAAACAGACACCCGTTACAATAGGACTAAAGCATTGAACAAATAATTAATTAGTACAACATCTCCCGACAAAATTTTAATAACTATTTGTCTACTGTTAGTAACAATACCATAAATACACAGCCTATCTCTAAAATAAATGCACTCAGTACAATGCACAGTGTTAGTTCTAGCATAAACACATTCTCCTTTGGAGAAGTGAGCTTGGTAGAAGTTATAGACACTTTTCGTAATTATATTTGAAATAGCACCAATCCATCAGGTTAAAAATCCGACGTAAGTGGTATTGATAACTAGAAACCCATTTTATTGCTACCCATATTTTCCAAAACATTTGAAAAATTTTTATTGAAACTAATTATAGGTTGGATTCAGAAAGAAGCTGTCTACCACCAGTGCTATTATGAATGTGGGTAAAATCTTTTTGACTGAGGGTGTTACTAAATCTTATTTGCAAACTATATTTCTATAACTTTAAACTGAAAAGAATCTCCATCACTATGTACTATTTGCAAATGATGAGTCGAACAACGCATATTTTCTATTTTAAATACTGTTCATGGTGTTCCGCAGGGCTCTATTTTGGAATCTATAGTATTTCTAATATACATTAATAATGTACCCTATTGTCTGCTGATGCTCACACACAGTACATGCCGATGATACAACTGTTGGAATTACTGCTTTATCAATACACATAGTACAATATAAAGGCCTTGCCTTGATATCCCTTGCTAAAGACGAGCTCAGTTTTAATAAATTAGATTTAAATGACACTAAGGCGCTAGGTACTATACTTTTGTTAAAAATGGAACTTACTCCTTCAAATGGATCTTGACGGAATGGCTAAATGGCTAAATTGGGTCAAAACTGAAGACTATATCTACTTCGCAATGTGACAAATAATACATCATTCAAAGTATATAACTACTTTTTGTGCTCCAATATAATCCTTCTTCAATTTAGAATACTCATCAGTGTTCTTCACAAAATGTTTGACAAAATATTTTAAGGTACTAAACGAAAACTACAGACTAAAAAGGAATTGAAAAAATAGGGTAATTATTTACTATAGGGAACTATCCTCCAATAACTTTGACCTTGATATATGTTATCAAGGCCATGGCCTTGAGTAACCTCCAACAAGTTTTTGTCGTCGCTTGCCGTTCGTTAAAAGGTTATAATCATAAAAAGTTTGTAAAAATTAAAAATTTTTCAGTACTGTTTTACATATTTTCACCTTATTTTTTCATTATTTACATTTTCAGCAAGGGCATGGCCCTGAGTACCCTCCAACAAGTTTTAGCCTAACCAATCCTAACATCTAATAAGTTTTAGCCGCCAATCGTCCTTTGTTAAAGAGTTATAATCATAAAAGCTTATTCATGATCAATTTCAACAATAATTCCTTCTCTACCAATTTGGCTTTCGTTATTTACCAACCATTCATTCATGAGCTAAGAAGACAGATTGTTTTAATTAAATATGATCTTGAACGTAATTAAATAAAATAAATATAAATTACCTCTCTACAAAAGTTTATCCCGTAAACTACTGTACGTGACGAAATATTAAGTTCATTTTATGGTTATAAGTTTTTAACGAAGGACAAGCGACGGCTAAAACTTCTTGGAGGTTACTCACGGCCATGTCCTTGATAACATATATCAAGATCAAAGTTAATGGAGGATGGTCCTCTATAGTAAATACGAGCGCTATCCAGAAAGTCGACTACGTTTTCGTTTATAGCTGCTTTGAGCGTGGACAGCGCGCCCATCTTGGTGTCTGCGCGTTCGTTGGCTAAGTCAGCGTCCAGCCGTATTAGCGTGGGGTTTGTGTCGTTCCCCGTTATTTCACAGTAACCTGCAATAGGGTTTTTGTTAGCGAAAAAATGTAAACCTATTGGCATTTATCGACAACTGTGTGAGTTGTACGGGAACAACGTTGTCACAGAAGGTGAAGTGCGTTAATAGTGCATCAAGTTTAAAAATGGCCGAACTAATGTACACGACGAAGAGCGAAGTGGACGACCAAGGATTGCGACTGATGCAATTCTTGAAAACGTCGATGAAAAGGTTAGAGAAAACCACCGATTCACAATAACAGAGCTTTCACTCAGTTTTCCACAAATATCATGTTGCATGAAATTGTTTCTTAGAAACTGGGATACCACAAATTTTGTGCAAGATGGGTCCCAATACTCATGGCAGAAAGTTACAAGGATCATCGTATGGCAGCGTCATTATCATATCTGGACTTCTACAACAAAGATGGCGACTCATTACTGGATCGAATTATAACGGGAGACGAGACGTGGGTTAAACATGTGAACTACGAGACCAAATTGCAGTCTACGAAGTGGGGGCACACAAATTCCTCAAAAAAGCTGAAAAAATGCATGCAAACCTCCTCTGCAAGGAAAATTATGGCAACCGTTTTTTGGTAAAGAAAAGGCGTGCTTTTTATTGTTTTCCTTGAACATGGAACAACAATAAACTCTGAAATGTATTGCCAAACTTTGTAAAATTTAAGAAGAGCGATTTAGAACAACCGTAGAGGAAAGCTGGGTTCTAAAACTTTGTTTTTTAACGATAACGCCCGACCACACAGGGAAAATCGCACCCGACAAGTCCTTGAAGATTTTCAGTAGGAGGTTCTTCCTCATCCACCGTATAGCCCGGACCTTGCACCCAGCGACTACCACCTCTTCCCAAAGATAAAGTCATGGCTCGCAACTGCAGGTTTTGATGACGATGAAGAACTGAGGGAAGGCGCAACTAATTGGCCGAAGTCTCAGGCGGCAGAATTTTATGACAATGGAATTTCAAAGCTTGCTTACCGCAATGATAGGAACCTAAATTTGTAGGTGATTACGTTGAAAAGTAGTATTTCGGTGCTGCTTTCAAATGCATATAATAAATTTTTTTTCTTGTACTGAGTGTTTTTTACACCAAAACGTAATCAACTTTCTGGCTAGCCCGTGTAAATACCAAAAATAGTACATACACAAACAATCAACGATGGTACCGCTGTTCTTAGTCGGTCATTACATGTAAAACACTGAAAATGCTATGTAAAATCTAACAACGAGATCGCTCCTGGGTTTAATATCCACCTCTACAGGATGAATTCTAACCTCCCTACCAAACTGGAATAATAATTAGAGGGCATCAGAATAAACCTTTTTTTGATCTGATTCTAAAGATAATAAAGTTACAGCGGTTTAAAGTTCTTACAAATTAACGCCCACCTATTGAGTTCCGCTGAGCTTTTATTGTATTGAGGTTTACATAGAAATACAGACACATAGCACGCAATCAGGTAAGTTAATTATGTACATTACAATGCAAAAAAATTTTTTTTAACGAAATTTGCAAAACTTACTAAAGTTGTTCGAAATGCTGACCTCGCATTTCAATGCACAATTGCGCACGACGAATCCAGTTTTCTGATAACCGTGGAACCTGTTGGTGTAATTCCTCAACAAGCCCTATTAAGATGTTGTTTACAATTTCAAAACATAGATTTAAACTAAAAAGATGGTGAAAATTATTTTGGCGGATCGTGTGTGGATCTTCTTTCTACCGACGTGTGGCTATTGAGAAAGTTGAGAACACCATTTCGTGTAAAATAACATTCATCTGTTACCAATAGGTATACTGTAATTTCTTTTCTCTGTTACGTCTATCTAATAACCACTCGAAAAGTTGCTGCCGTAACGGATAATCACCTAGAACGAATCCCTACACTTTTTGAAAATGGTAGGTGTATAAACCATTTTTGTGCAATGTATTACACACAAAGGATTGGAAAACTTCGACTTATTGGGCAATTGGTTGTGTATTCGTAGTTCCATCATTATCTACCGTATTCAAAATTACTTCCTCTACATTTACCTCGATTTGGTGGGGCCTACCACCACCATGACATTGTTTGGGTTGTAAATGCCCAGTTTGGAATTGTCCCGAGAAGATCATCTTTGGAAGGCGTTTACCAGTTTGAAAATCGTTCAAAATACACACGTCTTGCATGGTTAGCATTTGCTTCAGCAAGTCTATACATCATAATAATGCCTACATATTCTTCATTGTTGTAAATTACCATTTCAAACGAATTTATTACAACAAATTAATAACTTAATACTTACTTTTTGACGTTTAAGTGACATTCGGTGTACTTGATTAGATTAAATAAGTCAGCGGTTTTCAATAAATGAAATTTAGTAGCTGTATATTTTGAAAAACAATTTACATAACGGTACAATTTCAATACAATTTCAATTTTATAAACAGTTTATTAAAATTTTACTTGAATTTCAAATTTGTTTTCAAAAATTAAATTACTAGCGTATTTTGATGTTAATATATTATACAAAACCTCAGTAGCTTATAAGAACTTTAAACCGTTATAACTCTCTTATTGTTAGAATTAGATCAAAACCTTATTTAAAAAAAAAGTTTGTTTTGATCCCCTCTAGTTACCATTTCAGTTTTGTAGGAAGGTTAGAATTCAACCTGTATATAAAAAGTTCAACGCATTTCAAACGTTTGACACATGAAGCGGTGATTCCTACGTTAAGTTGTTCTAGAACAATAAAATTGAGAACTGCTAGATTCCAAAAATTTTAAAAACAGAAAAGTATTTAATTGAAAAGTTATATGCTTTACTGCCTCTATATTACCTCTCATGGTCAACAATGATTCGTTTACACACGGTCACACGTAGTTTATAAAATTTATCCTCTGTAGAATTATGATTGAAATGTATTATCCCTAGCCGGTGTATTTTGGAATAGTTGGGATTTCTGCAAATTTTATTCATCCAAGTCCTAAATTTTTTTAATTGCAGTATTGTTTAGTTGCATCCAATCATGCAGCCTTAAAAAATCAGATGCATACAACTTGTGAGCTTTCTAGCAATGTAATTGTCAATTCGTGCACCTAAAGTAATGTTTGTTTTATTAGATAATTTACAATTATAGGGTTTATCGAATGACTACCACCAAAATTAGTACTGAAAATTGAGGTTATAGGTTTTCTATGTTCTACATGCTCTGTAGTTAAACATATGTCATATACAGTGACTGAAATATTACATACTATCAAGAATGCTCTATAAACAGTATTGGTTTTCGTCTTTTCGTCTTCCAAACCGCATATTTAAAATCTACTTTTTATTAAGTTAATCCATCATATCAATTTAGATCCTATAAGACTAGCTTATTTTTATGCAAAAATGTAGCACCTTGTCTAACACTTCTCCCAAGTGTTATCCCTAACTAAAATATAACAGAAGAAAGCGTGATTTCCAAATCACAGGGTGTAGCAATTTAATTAATTCTATAGTTTTGCAACAAATAGTAGTAATTAATTTATTTATATAATTATTGGTATGTACAAAATGTAAATATAATTCGATGGAAAAGGGAAATTCTTATTTAGCTATCTCCGAATACAGAAATAAGGGAGCCAGTGTTTATTGATCTCATAAAAGCACGAACACTAATTTGATATGAATATAATCCTGCTACAATTTGTAAAACAGGATTAGGAACCGAGTTAGTTCTAAATGTATGTCGTTTTAAACTACATTAATTATAAGTCTTAAATCATCAGTAAAATATCTTGAAAATGTTGAATTAGGCAATTAAAAACTTCAGAACAAAGTACGGACCTTGCTTTTTTACAATTGTGTCCCATTATATTATTGATCGGAATATTCGCTGTATGAAATTTAATTTTTCCTAGGGATACACGAATTGTGATTTGTAATTCCATATAATTTGAAAACCATTGTATTGGAGGAATTTTGTGTTATTCACGATATCCTTTATGCTTCATACGAGTATTAAAACGTGTACAAAAATAACTAAACAATATAATATACAACCATGTAAAGTAAACAGATTCATTTAAATACAAGAAAAATAACAAATCAATTAACTAAATTATCAATAAGGTAGTATTTTTGAAATTACTACAGTAAAAAGGCAAATTATAATGATTCCATACTTCTACAAAATTCTTAATACCAACTATTTTAAGTTTTTTTGTATTTATAAGGTGTGATGCATAGATAATTAAACAAAAACAGTTTTTCGTTAAGCGTTTAGATCGATCAACAATAGAATTGAATTAGGTCAAATTTCGTTACTTACGAACTCTGTTGAATTATAATTATGTAGAATTAATATCTAAAATAAATTCACAATATTATAAAAAATATACCGGATATGTCGAAAGTATTTGGCAAACGCTTAATAACACAGACGAAGCATGTTCCAAAAGTAAGGAACGATAATTTTTTTCTCCGTCGATATTATTTTCACTGTTATTTGATTCATGCACTCTGTGTTAGGGAGAAGTCCCTACTACAAAAATCGTGTTGCAAAATGGGACATTCCAACCTCCGAAGATATGGTAGTGCAACAGGCGGCAGCCTGGCAATGTAACCAGTTGCGTTTAAGTTGGCCTCAATGAAGGGCAGAGTGATCTCTGTTAGCATAACTTATTGCATCCCATATCATCACTTCTAGTGTGAGGACAGGGTTGCGCCCCACAAGGAATGTTGAACTTTTGCGTTCTTCACTAAATACAATTTTATTTCATCCTTGTGCCCAATTCGCTTTTTTAGCGCTCCATTCTAGTGTACGGGCACGGTGAAGCGATGCAAGAGGAACACACAAAAATGTACGGTACGAATGAAGTCCATAAAATTTTATCCGGTGATAAATATATGACATTCTATAGGATACACCTCTCATTCCGCCTAAAACAATTGACAGAGTTGTGAAAAATTTGTATCTTGTGAAAAAGAGTCGCAAACAACGTTATGTACGATTTGTAGTCCCCCAGAGACGTCTAGATCCAGGGCGACATTGAACCTCACCTTCAGCCCATCTGGACGAACATCTCACCACTGTTGGAATATCATGGTTAGCAATATCTCTAAGCGAATGTCCGACCTCTCTCATGCCAATAATACGGCAACGACAAAAATTATTTAATTGCCGATAATTTTCATATTGATGAACGGTTGGCAGTCTTAAATGTCCAAAAGGCAACAATGGATAAACAATTCGTAAAACTGACAGTTATTAAACACCAATTGTTTTATTTCATAAAATTTAGTGTTACTACGTGTAAACGAGCAAATTAAAAAAAGCAATAACCTATAGATGGATGTTATTCAACATTTAATCATTACTTTCTTTCATCAAAGTAGGCATTTTCAGATAGCTTCATTAAAATTGATCAACAACTTCCATATGTTGCGAGTTTTATGGATGTCAGTATATGTTTGTCCAAAAACGCATAATACAGCCTATTGATACAATTTAGGGTTTATGGTGTAATTTTCCGTTATCTTCAATTGTACATTTCCCTTATTAACTATTTTTACGTAATAATCTTTAACGACTGACGTAAACGTAGAGTTTACATCTTTGATAATATTTTTTATTAATCTTCAAAAGACTCTAGCACCCTTGTGTGTTTTTCGATCTATGTATAACAAACTATTTTATTTGATTTTCGGGTAATATCTGTCCTTAAAATTTTTAAACGAAGTTTTTTAGCACATTGTATGTGTTACAAATATTTAATAATTCCATTCCATTTCAATTACTTCTTCCGCCAACCTGCTTGTAGAATGACTATCCCTGTAGTTGCTTACGAGGGTAATTTGACGGGACGTGAGACTCGGCTACTAGCGCACAACGGTAATAATATTTTCGAGTAGTGCATTGTATTTTGAGGTTACAATGCAAGTTTCATTGTTTTGTGACGCTTACTTTAAAAGATACAGTTATTTAAAGAAATACAAATATGGAAAATATTAAAATGGATAAAATGCTGTTCGTGGTGCTATTCAGTATTTGTTTTTTAAGAAGACGAACGCAGCCGAAATTTTAGCTGATATGCAGCAAACATGAAATGACAATGCCCCTTCAAAAGCTACTATTTGTCGATGGGTTATAAAATTTAAATGTGGTCACATGAGCCTTGAAGGTGATGACCGTCCTGGCCCTTCAAAAAGTGTAACGGTTCCAGAAACGGTTGAAACAGTCCGGAACCTCGTTTTGAAAGATCGAAGAGTAAACATTAAGGCTATACCCCAGATCGTGCACATATCTACTGAACGCGTGCATCATATTCTACACAATAATTTGGGCTTGTCTAAGTTATCTGCAAGATGGGCGCCGCGTTTCTTAAATGATGCACAAAAAGGTAAGAGAATGCGAATGTCGGTTGAGAATCTAGAGTTGTTTAATAAAAATCAAATAGATATTCTGAGAAGGTTTGTTACTGGCAATGAAACTTCGCTTCGTTATTATATTCCTGAGTTAAGACGGCATCCTAAGGAATGGAAGCACCGCGGCAGTCCCCCTCCATAGGAAGCCAAGACGTTTGCGTCTGCCGATAAGGTAGTGGCGACAGTTTTTTGGGATAGATTATTTAACAAAAGGCCATACTATTACCGGAAGGTCTTATGCTGCGGTTTTGGATAAATTAAAAACAGAGCAATTATCGACAAACGAACAGTAATGTCTCAGAAAAAGGTGTTATTCCATCATGATAACGCAACTTCTCACACAAGCGCAATTGTTTATGAAAAACTAGATGAATTACGTTTCCAAGTTGTTCCGCAACCATCTTACTCGCCAGACTTGCCTCCACGTGACTTTCACCATTTCCCTAAACTCGAAGTTTTACTCGCTGTAAAACACTTTAAGTCAGATGAAGAAGTTATAGCTGCAATGGAGGTGTATCTTGAAGGCCTTGAAAAAGACCATTATAGATCAGGTATACTGACACTTCAGCACCGCTGGTCTAATTGCGTTAATGTTCGACGGGAATGTGTAGAAAAATAAAAATAAAATGAATTCTGTACAACTTGTCTTTCATTTAAAGTCTCACGTCCCGTCAAATCTCCCTCGTACTTTAGGGTAATACCAGCGTGCTCTTACAGATTATGTCATTCGACTTGAAATACATATCATTTTTCCTGTTAACTTTGGTTTCCAGGAATTTACAACTATAATATCATAGTATACTATATATCAAGGGACTAAAGTTCTTCTTTTAATCCCGAGAGAGAAATTTTATTTCTCGAGCGACAGAGGCTAATGCTATTTGAATTTAATTGACGAAGCGTTATAGAAACACTTTCGGCAATGTGTAATTTTGATTGGTTAGCTTTTGTTATTGCCATGGTGAGCGGAATTATTTCACTTTATCTCCTTTATGACTAAATTAAAATTTCAGTCCCTTGAGAGTAGAAGTGACACTTTAGTCATGGAAACAAGTGACTAAAATTGGCGTGTTAGTCCCGAAAGTACAAAAACGTTTATAGTTACAGAAATTGTACAAGAATAACAAGCACAGTGTTCTTTCATCCTGCACATTTTATATTATTGTAAAGGGCATGGGGTATTTATTACAAATTTTGTACTTTCGGGAGTAAAATGCCACATTTAATTACTTGTCTGCATGAATAAAGCGATCCTTTTAATCTCAAGGAATTAAAATTTTACTTTAGTCTCAAGAGAATTAATAGTATATTAAAAGGCACGTTTCATAAGACATGTTTCTACCACACGAGTTCAAGTTTAGAAAGCGAGTCTCATAGAGGCGAGTTTTCTAATGAACGGGTGCGATAAAACGTCTTATGGAACGAGTTTTTTATACTATTTTATCTATTTGCTAAAAACTTAGGAAAAAACTGTTTTGACATATCATTAATTTAGGGATTGTAAGGATATTTGGTGACATTGACGTTTTGACATTTGAATATGAAAGTTTTGTCAATTTTCTATTCCATTTTGACGTTTAATAAGGTTAATGTTACCAACTTTCTAAAATAATATATTCCGTGTTAACAAGAAAGTCATCATAAAACTCAAATTGGTTTCGAAATGAGCTAATTTCGATACGTATAAATGAAGTAAAGTCATGACAATAATAAAAATTAACCAATTAAAATTAGATATCGCTGAAAGCGTTACTATAATGGTTGCAAAGAAAATTTAAATTACATTTGCTGTGAAGCATTCGTTGATAAATTGAATACATTGACAATCTCAAAATCATACAGCTTTAGTTTCGTCGGCCCTTTTTATTTTAAATTTTTAGGAGGTGCAAAATCTAATATATAAATACATAACTCAGGATTAAATTGCTTTTTAATCGCTCGATAAAGTACTCCTTGTGCTGCCTCTCAAGATATAAGCTTTCTCTCTCGGTCTTAAAAGAGGCACCTTGGTCTCTTCGTATATAATTATATTACGTATGAATTGAAACATTATTTCAATTTTACAATTTTTGTAAAATTAAACAGAGTAAAATGTGATCGCATCTTACCGTTTTAATAAAGGAGGGAAAGAGAAATTATTTCAAGTTAGCTTTGCATTAGGTACACATTTCCTTTTGTACATATGCATCTATATATTTCTAATAATGA
Organism: Phrixothrix hirtus; assembly: GCA_024586415.1. Taxonomy (NCBI): domain Eukaryota; kingdom Metazoa; phylum Arthropoda; class Insecta; order Coleoptera; family Phengodidae; genus Phrixothrix; species Phrixothrix hirtus. Next base: position 165 of record JAHWXV010007693.1, on the reverse strand, counting down.
CTCATCGTACTATTATGTATTTACAGTATTTGTTTGCTAGGAATTAAATTTTTATCAGCAATTTTTATTTCACACATTTATTTACAAAAAATTTATATTGTAAGTACGTATTTTGTGTATATTTATATATATATGTATATATATATATATATATATATATATATA